>PVKE010011924.1:0-39279 GCA_004027555.1 Craseonycteris thonglongyai | reverse complement strand
ATACTCCTACATCAAGTGCTCATCTACTGGCACTCAGACCAAAGGAAGCTCAGAAAGGCCAGGCATTCTAATGCAATGCTACTGAAGCCTTAACTTGAGACATTTCATCTTTAACTTAAAAGAAAAAAAGATCAACGAGTCTTGGTCAGCCTTAGGAAGGGAAGCATTACTCAGGTGAAAATATTGAGGGGCACTTTCAATACCTAGCTACCTCATCCCACATTCAAATCAGATTGACTTCAGCTGTCCTTAGAAGTCCGTGTAGTTATCCAGAGCAGTCACTCATGTTTGTTTGGTTTGTTGTTTTTTTTTTGGTTCTCTTTTTTATATAGCTGCATTCGGAGATACTCTATATGAGGCATATTTAGAAAAAGAGAAACTCTTATACCTGGAATTTATATTCTTCCAAGTAATCTTTTAGTCTTGTGGGTAAAGGCAGTCCCCAGATGGTGCCGGTACATTTGTTAATGGTGAGTCTACAGAGGTGTTGCAGGGGCGGTGCTGATGTGTAGAGCGGTTTGGTCAGGTAAAGGTGAACAGTGCCGTTCCGGGGAGCTTCGGGGCCCGTCCTCTTATCCTTGCACATCTGAACGTAGTAGTCGATCAGATGAACTACACTGTCAAACTGTTTGAGCTTGGACTTGACACAAATGATAGAGTCCAACCTGAATTTCCCATCTTGGTATTCGATTCGCAGATTAGTTGGTCCGGCTGATGTTTTAACAGATATTGTTAGTAGGTAGTCTGAATGGGAACTGTCTCTAATCAAGAAGGTTCCTTCTGGTGCCTCTTTTAATTTCTCTTTGGCTTCATTAACAGTCATACTTCCCCAGTACCAACCTGGGGTTTTGTTCAAGAAGAAAAAGAAAAGAGGGTGACATCATTATTATAAAGAATGTTTTAAATGGAGCAAGTACTTAACAATTTTTTTTTTTAAGCTCTAAAAAGAAGTGTGTGAGCAAAAGTTTACCAGAGGCTACCACAAATACTCTGGGTAGAAATTTAATGAAAACGTGGGGCCGTGTGATTTGATGAACACAAACTGAACCAGTTTTCTTTTTAAGTAACTTTCTGCTAAGATGCTCTTTAAAATCTCTTTTAAGATTTTTCTAATGAAATAGAAGAATGTTTGCACTATGACACACTGGCTGCTTCCAGCACACTCAAGGGAAATCAAAGACTTTAAGTAAATTAGAAATAAACCAGAAGCTAGAAATAAAAGCCATGCCCTTTTAAAAAGGTGGAAAACCCAACTCCAAAAGAATAAAAACAGAAGCAACTTTTTGGATGGTTGGTGTCCACCCTGCGGGCCCCGTACCCCCCCCCCCCAAATCTGTCCCCTGGAAAACACTGCTACAGTGATACCGTGGAATCTTAACGAAAAGAATCAAGGAAATTTTGCCTCGGAATCCGAACGCTCCTTTGGAATCCGAAGGCCAACATGTTCACGTGGGACAGATCCACGGGGCGCCCATATGGCTTCATCCGAACGCCCACCCGTCTTGGAACTCAAACGTTTTGGAACTCAAACAGGGTTCTGGGCCGGGTTAAGTTCGAATTCCAAGGCATCACTGTATTTATTTGTTTCAAAAACGCAGTTCTATCTAGTACAGTAAGTTTGTTTGCTGCTTCGATTACAGCTACCTTATCAGTCATTGAGTGACGAGGGAAACCCCCAGTGATAACTAGTGCTTCAAGTTGACCATCTTCTGGACTTTGCCCTCATCCAAGTCCAGTCCCAACGGTTGGTCTCCCCAGCATTCTCGATTGGATCTGCCTGCACCATCTCCCGGGCTCATCCCGTTTTCAAAAATGACTTCGAGGCATTCTTCATTGCAGAAGTTGGAAGACTATACACCCCTCCCCCCAAAAATGTTCGGAACCCCGAATCTGCTGGTCTCTCCAACAAGGGAAAAAAAGCCTATGACCTCAACAGGGCACTTTCCTCTCACTTAGCGCTACCAAAACTTCAACTTTCCCCCAAACCTAAGCTTTTAGGATCTCCAGTTTGAAAGCCTGCACGGTTTGCCAGAATTTGCTTTCGCTCTTTTTCCCCTTTCAGCTGTCCCGAGACGACAGCGAGCAGCGCGAAGCGCAGGCAGCGCTGCACTGAAAAAACGAGCGAGACCCTGGGCGCGCCGCCCCAGACGGGCGCGCTCGGCGGGGGCTCCGCGGGCCGCGCTCCTCCCGGCTCCTCCCGGCTCCGCGGCAACCGCCTCCTGCATTCTGTCGGTCCCTGGATTTGGCCGCCAAAATCCGGGGCTGCAGCGGCTGCTCCGCCCGGGAGCCGGATGCAGCTGAAGCTACCGGCTGCGCTGCGTTTTACTCGCCGCCTCGCACCCCTCGGAAAGGGAGGCGCCAGGGACTTTTTCCTGCTAAAGGTTCGAGCCCAAGTGCCGCTGACCCCAGAGCTTCGCGGTGAACAGTTAAGGTCCCAACGCCCTAGGGTGCAATTTCCAGGGAGCCGTTCTAGCGCCCCCTTCCCCGCCCCCCACCCCCAGGCTTCTGTGTCTAGAGAATCACTTTCCTTTCGTATTCCCAAGGATCCCTGGCCTTGTGGGCATCTTCTGTGCGGTCCCCCGCCCTGGGGCAGGGACTGGAAGCGAGGGGACGTTTTTTCCATCCCATTCTTTGCTTCCCATCTCGGCCCCGCTTCCCAGCTGCGCTCCCCGCCAGCACAGCCCCCTCTTTGGGGAGGTGCCCCCTCTGCCCCGCGTCGCGGCCGCTCCGTCCCCTACCTGTTTGACTGAGCTCCCGCAAGGCCTTCGCCAGACGCGCCGCCTCCGGGGACGGCTCCTCGGCCGACCCCTCGGTCCCCCACTGGCTCCGCGTCCCTTCCGCGCCATTCCCGGAGGGCTCGAGGCACCGCAGGGTCATGGGAGAAGGGTCGCCGCGGCAAAGACAGGTGGCCACCCGAGCCGGGGTCTGGGCGGGGCACGCGTCCTTCCTGGAAGTCAGTGGGAACCCCAAAACGCGTCCCTGCGGAGTATCCAAAATGGTGGTGGAGGGAGAGGGGGTGGGGAGCTGCCGCTTCTTCCTCCCCAAGTCCCAGCCGGCAGATGGCAAAGTCCCCCGCAAGCGAGGTCACCCACAGTTTGCCTGCAAAGAGAAAAGTGTGGGCTTGGGTCAGTCGGAACCGGACCCCCTGGATGGGGTGTGGATGGGGAAGGCAGAGACGTGGAAAATCCCGTAGGACTCCTCCGCGTCTTTGCTCTCCGACTTCACCCCAAGCATCCAGTTACTGCCCTGGCTCAGCTCTGGAGACAGGAGGCTAGAGAGCAGGAATCCAAGACGCCCGAGTTGGCGGGAGGGAGGGGGCGGGGAGGAGGAGGACGGGATGAGGGTGGGGAACTGGGTATCTTCCCTCCCGGGGCTGTTCGTGGAAATCTGACTAGCGGACGGTAAGACCCAAGAGCCACCTGCGGGCACGGAGGTGGTGGTAAATACGGCCTACTCAAGGGCAAATCTGCTTTAAGGAAAGATTTACACAATTGAAACAAAAGAGAGATCCCCCAAGTTGATGCCCCTATCTCACACTCCGCACAGCCCCGGGAGCCCCGGGAGGAAGCACCCGGCACAAACCTGGTTCCCCGCCCTAACAGCGCCGCGGGGCCCCCGGGGGCCGGGGCCGCCAGGCGCGTGCCGCATCCCAGCGCTGGAAGCTGCCTCGCTCCCCTCCCCCCTCTTCCCAATGCCCGCTTCGGGCTGGGGTGGGGGGCGCCGCAGGGCCCCGCGGCGGGCGGCCGCTCCTGGGACAGGGCGGCGGCTGCTGTTGTCGCCGCGGGCGCTGTCGAGGAATCTGCCCGAGCGCGCAGCCCTCGCGGGGGGTTCAGAGCCCGGGCCGGGGCGGAGCAGGCGGCCGCGAGAGCCGCGGGACGTGCAAGACAACCGACCCGGAGCCCTTACCTCGGCCTCGGCCGCCGCCTCGGCACCCGGCAGCCTCCCCGGCGGACCTGGGGCCGGGGAGACGGGAGGGATCCGGAAGAGGAGCGCTGCCGGCCCGAGTCTCCCCAGTTGACTTTTATTTGGGCAACGAGATGCCTGGGGATGCGACGCGCCCGGAGCTCAGCGGCGGCAGCGACCCAAGTTCTCAGCGCAGAGGACGAACAAAAGCTCTGGAGATCATCGCCTAGCCCCCCACCCCAAGGCTCGGACACCCCCAACCCCGGGCAGCTACTGGGTTTCCCTCCAGCTGCGACCAAGGAGGTGGGAAGGACAGAGGGAGGAGTAAGGAGCCAGGGCGGGAGGCAAGCGGGTGGGGAGGAGCGGGAGATCAGGTTATTAGGAGGATTATTAATTTGGAGGGCAGTTTAGGAGGAAAAATAAAAATAAAAACCAGTTCCGGAGACTTCCCGACGCCGGGAAGGAACCGGAGAAAGCCTGCAGGAGAGCCTAGCCGCGAGGCAGAACCGCGGCTAGAACTCCCTCCCCTCCTCCCGGGGCGGCTCTAAACTGTGGAAGCCAAGGCCGCACGTCGCTAACGGCCGCGCCCGGTGCCCTCCCCAGCGACCCTCCTGGGGCGGAGCCTTTGGGCTCCCCGACCAGTACCTGCAGCCAGCCCCGGCCCTTGCTCCTCCAGCGCCCGGACTGCGGCGGACACAGAGGATCCTGAAGCGGTGCGCCCGGGGCTCCGGCGCGCACTGTCCGCGGCCCGCGCAGTGCCGGTGGCGACGGGCGAGGAGGCTCATGCTTCAAGAGAAGCCCAAGGCCCGCGCGAGCCACGGCGGCGGCGGCGAGACTTGGCAAGAGTTAAACGTCTGTCTCCGGAGCGAAGTGTGCGCGCGACTTCCCAGCCCGACGCGCCTCCCTCGCTTCCCCCTCCTTTCTGGGTCCGCGCACCCCCGCGCGCCCCGCCCGCCGCTGCGGAGGCCGCTTTCCAGGAACTTTCCAGGAATTCGCCCCACGTGACCGCGGCCCCCGCTCCTGCTTTCAAAAGGCCGGGGCGCTACTGCGCAGGCTTCTGGGGAGGCGGGCTCAGAGCGCCCCGGTGCTGGGCCGCGCGGCGTGGCTGCCGGGGAACCCACCCTGCTTTGACCCCATTCAACAGAGTGCTCGGAGACATCCATTACCGTCCCCGTTTTGGCTGCCGGAGCCTGTCCCCTAACCACACCAGGGGTACAACCTAGTCGAGCGAGTAACAATCATCCTCGCCCCCATCGGCTCTCCACGGGGGGTGGCCTTCCCTGTCCCCTGTGCGCCTTCCCCATGCAACCCTCCAGGCCGCACATGGAGCAGCATGCAGGAGACACTGCAAGAAGGCCTCTCCGGCTCGAAGACACGTGAATGCGGTGGAGGAGGCCCCTTTCCGGCCACCCGGGGCCCGACAACCGGAGGGAGCCGGGCCTGAAACGGCCCCCTTAGCCCAGGTCCTAGAAGGCTGCAGAGCGGCTCCTCCTTGGGCGGCGCTGGCCGCTCGCAGTCCCCTCCCCGGGGCGGTGCTGCTCGCCGTCTCCCGCAATAGCCTAGCCCGGCTCCTCCCATCCTCCCTTCTCCTTCCGGCCGCCCGGTTGCTCACCTGCGCCGGCTACCCGGGGACTCCCTTACCGGCTCGCGCGGGGTGGTGCTGGGCGGCGGGCCTCGGTGCCTGCAGTCCGGAGCGCGCGCGTTGGTGCGATTTCCTGCAAGGCTGGAGGCCGGGGACCGGGAATTCGGAAAGATCCCGTCCCTTGTTCCCTGCCCAGGGACCCTTCACCTCCTCCCACCCGGATGGAGGTCGCCTAACCTCCGTTGGAACTCATCTCCTGGCCTGCACTCCCGCCCCTGAAATGTGACCTACTTTAAATGTGACCTATTTTTTTAAAACCATAAACACTCGTGGGAAAAGCGGATCCTACATTTCGATAACCGTTTGTCTTTGAAATACTATTATATTGCATCAGTGCTCAAACGCTTGAAAGGTCAATGGCCACTTTTAGTTGAAGCGGTGGCCACGAGGAAGCTGGGGGAGGGAGGGGGGAGGCGAGGCTCACAAACGTTGCCTGGTGCGCCCCCTGCTGGCTCTGGGTGGAAGCGTCCTCCCTGCCGGGAGTCAGAAGCCATGGGTTTTCTCAGCTTTACCGCTTTTGAGTCAATAATTGTGCACATGATAGGCAGGTGAGCCAGGGAGAGGTGAGACGTTTCCCAGCTAACAAAGGGCTTTCGCAACGATGGAGTCTTGTGCACGGAATCGTGTTTTGTTTTTTAGAGTCTTTGATGGGGAAGGGCAGAGCTCATTGAAATCCTCTATATGAAGGAGCTGAAGACTGCAGGGGTCACCTACCGTCTTTAGACCCCCAGCCTTTTCTATAAAATTAAGGGAGTGGACTCTGGTTCTGGGTAAGGGACGGGAATGAATAAAGAAAAATCAGTTGTCATGAAGAGCTTGTGAGGAGTCTGAGGCCCAGAACCTTTAAGAACCACTCCACTACATGTACTAGGTAGGGTTCACTGTGTTCTAAATTATCCCATGTGGCTTCTTCCTTGTTAGAGAATCCCAGAGGAAGATTGTACTCGATGTTCCATAGTTTAAAAGTTTATTTAATTTTCCAAGATAGGGATGCAGGGATGGCTCAGCAGTTGAGCACTTGCCTCGAAATCATGAGGTTGGGGTTCAGTTCCCAGCCCCAGCCAGGATGGCTCAGCAGCAAAGGTTCTTGCCTCCCACGGGGGAGGCCCCGGTTGGGTTCCCACCCTGAGCAGACCCTGAGGAATTAATTGCCACGTCTTGACAAGCCAAACCCGAATCAGACATCCTTGGAGTTGCAATGCACCCGTTGGAAGACTGGAACTGCTGAGCACTTGGCACTGAGCTTGCAGCACACGCAGGGAAGGTTTGATAGTTTTTGCTTTGAGGGTGGGGGAGCGGGAGGCTGGTGCTGGGCTGTTGTGTCTGAAGCACTTGTGGGTAGAAGGTATGCTTTTAAGTGACCCTCATCTCTTCCTGTTAGAATTTACCACCTCACCACCATACACACACCACACACACACCTGTTGTAAATCGGGAGACGCAGAGACGACCCTAGCACCAGGAATGTCTTGAAAAATCAAGCTGAGCAGATGGCCAGCTCTCTTTGCTTAATCTTGCAAAGAGCTTTCCTCACTGCTGGCTTTTTATTTATATTCCATTAATACGAATACATACATGAAAACAATCATCAAAACATACAATCAAGAAAACACAGGAACAGGAGTATATTCTGTTCCCTTAAAAACAAAATTAGAGAGTTTAAGATTCCCTTTAAGCTTCATAAAAAGTTCTCCAGCATTGCTTTAAGCTTCAGCACAAAATCCCCAGCATCCGTTCTTGCCTCTACAAAAACTGCTCGTAGCATCCACCTAAGCTTCAGCCAAAGTTCCCTGAGAATGCATCTCAGCTTCAGGTAAGATGCTCTGAGAATGCCTCCCTCATTCTCAGACCCTGTTCCCCTAATGAGGAAGTACTTGTCCTTCCTTTCATAGATAGCCCTCTTCTTTCAGGTTCCTTGAGACTGGTTTACACTATCCTGTCACGAGGCTGACCATACGCCATCCCTGTTTTCAGGGCAGCGGTGTCCTGCGTATCAAGAGAGTCTTCCAAGACTCAAGACACATAATTTTTAATTTTCTCTACACACCCCCTATCCTCAGACTCTCTGTGGTGCTGGGACCTATCTGGAGAGCATGTGACCCCGGCCAGCCACTAGCAATACCCCATGCTTAGGATTAGATGTGAGCACTGCAAGAGAGACGATCCCTCCCCTTGGGAGGTGATGGGCAGTGCTGAGCATGGACGCCAACTCTTCTAACACTAGGCGAGGGCCCGTCAAAGAACGGAGGCAACAGAGGAAAAAGCAGAGGTTGGAGATGAGGGGGAGGGGATTCCCGGGCACGGAATTGACCGTGCCCAAAGCCTGCGTGGCCCTTGGGCTCCTCAGATACAAGAACCAATGAGTTTCTTTTCCCCTGACTGGGGTTGATTTGGGGTTTCTGTAACTGACAACCAAAGACGCTCTCAGGGGGTGTTGTGGGCTGGATGTGGGGGGGTCTGTGGGAAAATAGGGGAATGGAGAATTGAGAAGATGAAGAAGAGAGGTGACCTTGTACTTTAATGAGCATCTCTCATTCCCTCTTCCGGTGTTTCCTACTTGTGCCTTCCCCATAAGAGGGACAGGGGCCCATGCTCTGGTCCTCCAGTGCTCTGGTTAGGGGTGGGGCTGGGAGAGAGACAGACAGTTGGCTTTCCCCTAGAAATCTGGGATCCCACAGATATTGGGGGGAATCATGTTCGAGGGCAGTGGTGGCTAATGTTAACTCACAGATCTCTTAGAAAGTTTGGTAAAATCTACAGACCAGTGTTCACAAACCACCTGCCCATGAGACATATTTGACACACATGCCCCCAACCCAGGGTGTAACGGTTGGTATGTCAGGATTCTTTTTTTTTTTTTTTTTAAGTGAATCAGATTTAAAAGCCGGAAATCTCACCTCCAAGGAGATCCAGATTTCTGCCTTCTTTAACCCACCCTAAGGTGTGTTGACACTGGGTCCAATTTCCTCAAGGCAGTCCTCAGCTGAAGACGGCTGCAGCTGCCCCCATGGGTGGCACATTCACCAAGGTCCTCACCATCCTCACCAACGTTGTATTCCCTATGGTGCAGAAGTATTTTCTCTCGACCCAAGTCTCTACCAGGAGCACGGAAAGGAAAGACAGACCCCAAAGAAGGACTATTTCGAGACAGATGGGCATAAGCCTCTTTTTCTGTGGAAGGGAAGCATTCTTCTCTGTGTTCAATAGGAAAAGGGTGGTTGGGTTCTCACACCTGACCCATGTCCTTATTCTTTATTCCTGTCCGGCCCTGCAGTCCTTCAAGACTTTCCGCATCGGAGACTTCCTCTCCAGATGTTCTGGGGGCACACACTTGGGGGTTAATTGGCAACCTGAAGCTTGACTGTGAATCCCCAGGAACCCGTTGACAGGTGAAGTCCTACTTCATTGAAGTACTCCTAAGAGAGGAAGGTCTGCCTGCAGCAGTAGACGGGCCTCTAGTGGAGTTGGTCTCTGTAGTCAGAGACTCTTCATCAATCATGAGACTTCGGTGCTGGGTTTCAATCATGCAGAATGATTGTCTTCCTCTCCTTTCTTCTCCCTCATACTGCACTAACCCTCTGGGATCCTTGGTTCCTAAACACACCCAGCATGCCTCGTACTTGTTCTCTCTGAAATTCTCTCTCCCAATAGCCTCAGGACACCACTCCCTGACGCCACTCAGGTCTTTGCTCAGGGGCCTCGCCTTTCTTAGCAGTGGGTACCTCTTTCCCTGCTTTATTTTTCATCCCAGCGCTTAACACTACCTGACCTTCTCACGTGTTTTCATTTGTCGTTTGTTTAATGTCTCTCTCTCTCTCACTAGAATATAATAAGCAGGGACTTTCTTACAGTCATCACGGTATCTCTGGTGCCTAAAGCAGTTCCTGGTCCACAGCAGAGATGTACTATAAAGTTATTGAATGGATGAATGAATGAATGAATGAATGCCTCTACAAGTGAGGAAGCTGTACCACGTTTGCTACCTTGTTTCTGGCCTGGATCCCTTTAACTCTCACCTTCTCAGCCCCATCGAGCACTTAGCCTTCAGACTCCAGTCCGCTACCAAGAAGAACTTGGCTCTCGTGGAGTTCTCTTTCACCTGCAGGAGTTTGGCTTCACAACTCTAGTCCCCAGTAGACAGCATGTGACAGACTTGCCCACTCAACAGACATTCCTGAGTCCTTAAAATGTCCCTGGCCTCATGGGCAGACATAGCTTAGCCTACTCTTCAGGCGATCCCAGTCTAGTGAAAGACACCGTCAGTAAAGCACTTGAACACAGGGTGGAAATTCGCAGAGGAACGTGGAGTAGTTGTGCAAGTAGCACTGTGACCACCTGGGGAAACCAAGGAAAGCTTCCTGGGAGAGAAGACCTTGACCTGGCCCCTTGGCTTCTCCGAATTCGTGCTTTCTCATGAAAAATTGGGATTTGATGAGCTGTTAAGTTTTCTTCTGGGGAAGCCGGGATAGCTCAGCAGGTTAAGCACTCACTTTGCAGTCCTGGGGACCGAGGATCGAATCCTGGCCCTGGCCCATGTGGACCCATATGCTGAACTGGGGTGAGATTCCCATGCAGGAGGCCCCCTGCCCAGTTCCTGCCCTACACGGCCCCCACCCACCTATGTGGAAGGAAACCATGTCAAAAACTGATGATGTACAACTATGGAGACTGCTCTGGGCCCTCAACCATCTCTCTGTCTCTCTCTGTCTCTGTCAAAAACAATAAAATAAATTTAAAAAAAAGTTTTCTTCTTTTTCTAATCACCTTCCATGACCTCACAGAGGGCAATGGATGGTAGAATTAGACCTGGGCCTGGGCAGCTTCGAGGTATGTTTGGTTTTCCAGAGAAGGTTGTGGAGGTTGAGGCCTGGTGTGGTGACAGGTGAGCAGAAGAAATAGCTGTTAGTAAATAACAAACCACTCCTGGCTTAGTCATGGAATTCTGAGAAAGCGGCAGCACCGAGTGAACCACCCTGGAGATTGGCAAACGTGGGCGAGATAGCTTTAACCAAAGGCATGTGGCAGAGTCAGAAAGTGCAAGCTCTCTGTAGTATAAACATTAGTCACCTCCTCAAGCCACTGGGCAGCCGCCATATGGCTTTCCACATGTTTTCCATACCACATAGAAAGGACAGCTAATCGCACATACAAACCTTTTCCGAGATCCATGCACATCGGAATCACAACGGTCATGCCCTAGCCTGGGAAAGCACTCTACTATCATCTATGTGCCCTTATATGATGGTTTTAATCTCTCTTCACTAGTATGTTTAAGTCTATACTGGACTTTGTGCTTCTAGCAACACTCTGAGGGTAGTAGAAAAACATACCAATTTTATATGTAAGTAAATTGAGCTAAAGTAGATTAAGTAGGTCATTTTGTACTTGTAAACAAACTGTCTTTGAGAAAGCAGTATAGGATTTAATATGAACAAAGAAAACATTTGAAGTGGAAAAGTAGGTTGGAGGGCAGGTTGCTTTTAAAATAGGTCATTCAGCTCACCGACAGCGCTATCCTAACAAATGTGGCTGTAACATTTTCAAAGGTTACTTACAATATCTAAACATAGGCAAGGAATAAAGAATTGTGGGAGAAGATTGGGCTCTTTCTGTTTAAAAATATTCCCAATCAAGAAATTGTTACATTTCTGTATGTGCCAACAATTCTTTTTTTTTTCTCAAGATTTATTGTTTGAGAGAAGGCAAGAGAGAGAGAGAGAGAGAGAGAGAGAGAGAGAGAGAGAGAAGAGCCTAGAGCAGTCTCCATAGTTGTACATCATGAGTTGTGACGTAGTTCCACTCCACACAGGTGCATGTGGGGCTGCGCAGGGCAGGAACCACACTGGGAGAAGTTTAGCATATGGGTTTGCATAGGCTGGGAACAGGATTCAATCCCTGGACTTTGAAGTTGCAAGGCAAGCACTCACTCTGTTGAACTATCCTGGCCACCCCTGCCAACAATTCTAAAACAAACACTAAAGTCAAGTCTTGTTTCTTAAAAAAAAAACACCTATGTAGACCAAAAATAACTGTGACCATCATGGCTGGTAAGTCCTGCCATTTTTTTCCCGTTGCTTTTTTCCAGTGTTTGCTGGGAAGGAGATTTTTACTGCGAGTCTTCCCTTTATTAGCCTCCCATTTTCAAAGCCCATACTTAAAAGAGACAAGTTTGTCTGACAAAGTCATCAGGCAAATCCTGTCTTGCTCAAGCCTCACTCGACCACAACCACTGAGTTTCCCTGCCACGTGTTCACTGTCCACCAGGTTAACTGCACTGTAATCTGCTGATTCCAGCCATTAAATGGACAAAAGTAAAGGTGGCACAATAAATACAGAAGGTATGAATAAATAAATATCACTGATAGCATTTGGGAAATCAGAAGACAGTGATACTATCCCAACACCTCACAGAGACCATCGCAAAAGAATGAAATACCAGCTTCCAAAACTCACTCAGGAAGAAATGGACAACGTGTATAGACCTATTTATATTAAATAAATAGACTCCAGATTCAGAAGGCTTCACTGGTAAATTTTACAAAATACTTACTGAAGAAATAACACCTATTCTACATAAACTTTTAAATGAATGAATGATAAATGAACTCATTTTAGAGGCCAACATTATATAGATACTGAAGAGAGATAAGACAGAAAAGAAAACAATAGACCAATATTGCTCATGAGCAGTCACAAAATATTGGCCAATTCAATCCTGATGTATATAAAAAGGATATATCAAGGCCCGCTTGGGTGTATTCCAGAAAGGAAAGGATGGTTTAACATTCATAATCTATCAGTAACGTTTACAATCTCAACAGACTAAAATAATAAAATCATATATCTACCTCAATACATGTAAAAACATAAAATTCAACATTCTTCCATTATAAAAAATGTCAGCAAACTAGGAAAAGAAGGAAACATCCTCAATCTGACAAAACTTATCAACAACAACAAAACAATAGCTAGCATCTTACTTAGTGGTAAAAGATTGAATGCATTCCCCATAAGACTGGGAACAAAGCAAGTATGTCCACTTTTACAATTTCTTTTCACCGTTGCATTCGAGGTCCTAGCCAGTGCAATAAGACAAGACAATAAATAGAGGTATAGAGATTGTAAAAGAAGTACATATGCCTTTAATTGCAAACAATATAATTGTATAGAAAATTCGAAGGAATTGAAAATACAAATAGTTACTACAACAAATATATGAATTTAGCTTGGTTTCAGGATACAAAGTCAATGTAAAAAATAAGTTGTTTTTCTATGTACTACAACAAACTATCAGAAATTTAAAATGTTAAAAATACCATTTACAATAGATTAAAAACATGAAGTATTTAGACATAAATTTAATCAAATATGTACAAAAATTTACACACTGAAAATAAACTTTTCAAATGTTAAGAGAAATTAAGGAAGAACTAAACAAATAAACAGAGATGATATTCATGGATGGGAAGAGTCAATATTGTTAAGATGTCAGTTCTCCCCAAATTGATCTAGAAATTCAACACAATCTTAAATTAAACCTCAATAGCTTTTGTTGTTGCTGTAGAAACTAAGAAATTAATATTAAAATTTATTTGGAAATGCAAAGGACCTAGAAATAATTTTTGAAAAAGAGTAACAAAGTTGCAGAATTCACTCTATTGGATTTCGAGATTTATTCTAAAGGTACAGTAATAAAGACGGTGCAGTACTCATCTAAAGAAACGTGTAGATGAATGGAACAAAATCCAGAATTCAGAAATAGTTTCACCAAAATATAGTCAACTGATTTTCAACAAAATTACCCAGGTAACTCAATGGGTAAAGGATAGTTTTTCAACAAATGATGCTGGAACAATTGCATATCCATACCAAAAAAGTGAACCTTGACCCTTACTTCACACCACATACAAAAATTAACTTAATTGGAAATAAATCATAAGCCTAAATGTAAGAAACAAAACTATAACACTTCTGAGAAAACATAGGAGAAGATTTTATTACCTTGGCTTAGGCAAAGGATTCTTAGATAGGACACTACCATCACAAACCACAAAAGAAAAAAATTGTTACACTGGATGTCATCAAAATTAAAAATAACTGTTCTTCAAAAGATAATGTTATGTGAACATATCTCAATAAAGCTGTTAACGTCATGTAGAATTGTATACCTGGAAACAATGTACCTTAATTGATATCAATCAATGTCACCCCAATAAATTTAACAATTAATTAAAAAAAAACAAAAAATAAATAAATAAAAACCAAGATGATGTACATCTATAAAAATTTTATTCATAATAACTAAAGACTGGAAACAGCCTAAAGGTTCACCAATAGGTGAGTAGATAAGCAAGTTGTGCTACATCCATAGTGTTCTTACTATGTTACAAAGTGTAAAAACACCGAATCAAAAGCAAAGGCAAATAGAAGCCCCATAATGGCAGAGCAGAGAGAAAAGAGAAGCAGGTAGAATCTTTCCACATCCCTTTCAGGAGCCTTTCCTTCTGGTGTGTTTCTGACTGCTAATTCTTCCACTTCCCTTTCTTTTGACATATTATACATGCATTGCACCTAGGTGCTCCCAGGATTGACTTCCTGATAAGAGGAACTAGGTCGCCCTGATCACAGGAGATGCCACTGAATTCATGGTGTTGGTTGTTTAGTTATAAATCATCCAGGGTGGTGGTGACCCCATGATGATGATAAGTGAATTTAACTGGCTGTATCGGGCATTGTTCTAGTACTTTACATGTATTAATTAATTAATCCCCCATCCCGACTCTATGAGGTCGGTAACTTTAATATCCCCATTTCATATGAGAAAAAACGGGGTTAATGTGAAATAACTTGTCTAAGCCTGAAAGTTCTAGGTGACTAAGCTGGCTTTGACCCCACAGAGCCTGGCTCCAGAGCCAAGGTTACTGATCATGAGAGAGAATACGCAATAGTATTAGAAACTGTGAACACTGACTAAGTCTTAACTGTATGCTAGCAATGAGTCTTAGTTATATGTATCAATGTCGTCAATCTTCATAAAAACTCCACCAGATAGATATTTATCGCCCTTGGTTTACTGAGGCACAGAGAAGTTAAGTAACTCGCCCAGGGTTACCCAGCTGGTGAGTGAAGGAAGGTTGCTGGGCCCTCTGAGGCAGCTCTCCACCTTTTCTGCTCTTGCCCAGAGGTGCTAGGAGCTTTAGCTTTTGGAGCAGGTGGCCACTGCTATCAGCAACGCTTCGTAAAGTAAATTCCGTCTCCCAGCGGGAAATACCCAGGGATTTATGGAGCCAGAGGCCACAGAGCTCTAGTCTTTGGGGTCTAGATCTACGCATCTGTTCTGTTCTATTTTGTTCACTTGCCTAGCAAGCCCCCCTTGGCTTTGGTAACAGCACTCTAGTTGGGGACTGACTTGGTTTTCTATCTTTGTCATGACAAATGATCATCCACTTAGTGCTTTAAAACAATTCAAGTTCATTACCTTACAGTTCTGGAGGCCAGAAGTGCCAAACGGGTCTCGCTGAGCTCAAGTCGAGGTGTGGGCAGGGCTGTGTTCCTCCTGCGGACCCACGAGGAGAATCCGTGTCCTTGCCTTTTCCGGGGTCTAGAGTCGCCCACAATCCTTGGCCCATGGCCTCACTCCTCCATCTTCAAAGCCGGAAACGTCAGGCCATGTCCTTCTCACGCCACCATCGCTCCAACTCTCCCTCTTCTGCCTCCTTCTTCCACTTTTAAGGGCACTGGTGATTAGATTGGGTTCACCTGGGTGATCTCCCTCGTTCAACGTCAGCTGATCGGCAATCTCACTTCCTCTTTGCCATGCAACCTATTCGCAGTTTCTCGGGATTAGGCTAGAGACCTTTCAGGGAAGGGGTTGGAAGCATTATTCTGCCCACCACCTTTTCCCTCTTGGATCATACCTTCTGGGTTAGTCCACCTCAACCCGAGCTCAAAGGATGCACTTGGGACTTTTATGGAATTCTTGGAAAGGACGCCCCACGCTAACCCCAAGAGCTGATCACAGCTCCTCTGCTCCAGAGACGGGGCGGGGCCGGGCCTCTCCCCGAGTGGCCAGAGCCGCTTCCGTGCCGGCTGCTACATATGGTGATGCTCCCCTCTGCTGCCGGGGTCTATGTGTCAGGAGCCGCAGTGTCCAAAACATGGGGTGAGCATTCCCTAAAAAGGAGGCCTCTTCCTCCTCCTTCGTCAGGGAGCTACTACTATGTGGTCGTTGCAATCTCTAAAGAAAAAAGAAAAGAAAAGAAAAAAGACAACTGAAGTCAGAGCGCTTTGAGGCTCTCTGGCTTCGCACGGTTGAGCAGCGCTTTGTCTCACACTCGCTGAGTTTGGTTAGTTCTCATTGGCTTGATTTGATCGGTAGGATTGCATGTCCATGTTCAACACTAATTTCGACTCCTTCTCTAACCTCACCTGCACTGTTCTCAGCATTCCTGAACTTTTAAAAAATGCAGTAAAGGGGGAGGCCGGGAGAGCTCAACAGATTGAGCGCTTGCCTTGCAACCGTGACATCTGGGGATCAAATCCCAGCCCCAGCCCGGTGCAAACCCATAGGCTGAACTGTGGCGCAACTGGTGACCACCGGGATGGCTCAGGGGCGAAACTTCTTGCCTCCCAGGTGGGAGGCCCCCCATCTCAGTTCCCACCCCGTGCAGCCCCACATCCCCCTGTGTGGGATGAAACCACGTCACAACTAATGATGCACAACTATGGAGACTGCTCCGGGCCCTTCCCCCTTCTCTCTGCCTCTCACCTTTTCTCAAACAATAAAATAAATCTTCAAAAAACAAATGCAGTAAGTCTCTGTTTGCTAAGCTCCGCCTGAAGGATGCCTTCCCAGTCAGATATCTGTTGTGTAACAAATGACCCTGAAAGCCCAGTGGCTGACCCACAGCATTTCTCTTCACTTTTCCCCACAGGTCTGAGGGGCAGCTAGAGTAGCTGTGCTCTAGAGGTAGGTAGGGACCAGGTCTCCTTCCTGCTTCTCTCATTCTCCTTGGCCAGCAGCTATGCAGCACAGTTCTCGAGGTGAAGGACATGCGGCCAGGCCAGACCACGGGAATGCACTGGAAGTCTTCGCTCACCACAGGTCTCCTAACGTTCCACCAGCCAAGGCGGTCATATGCCAAGTCCCACATCAATGGATGGGAAACGACTGGGACCTGTACAGTGGGAGGCACCGTAGAGCCACATGGCAAAGACCGCGTGCTTTCTGAGACGGGAGAGAAGGACTGGAACAGGCCAGTCCTATCACAGATACGCTCCATTTGGATATGGCCTTTTCTTTCATGGAAAAAGAGAACACAATGACAGAAAAAGGCCATGTTAAGAATTTCTGCCAAAAATACTGTTTAAAGCTATTTCCAGATATGGTCAGGATTAGTAAGATTTCATCCCATCTGCTGCCTGACGGTTCTGCGTTGTGGGACTTGTGCAGAAGCACAGGGTGCCACTCAGAAGGGCCTGCCCTTGGCTTCATCCTCCACGGTCTGTCATGAAGTTCTTCACAATTTCTAAATAAAGCGTTCTGCATTTTCATTCTGCACCGGCCCTCACAAATAATGCAGCCAGTCCTGCCTACACACGCTCTTTCTTTCCTTTTTTTATTGTTTTGAGAGAAGGTGAGACAGAGAGAGAGAGAAGGGGGAGGGCCCAGAGCAGTCTCCATAGTTGTACGTCATTAGTTGTGACATGGTTTCACTCCATACAGATGGATGTGGGGCCACGCAGGGCGGGAGCCAAACTGGGGGCTCCCACATGGGAGGTGAGGACCTTCACTGCCATGCTACCCAGGCAGTGACCAATTGCACCACAGTTCAGCATATGGGTTTGCACCGGCCAGGAATTGAACCCCAGATCTCACAATTGCAAGGCAAGTGCTTAGCCGCTGAGCTCTCCTGGCACCCCACACATGCTCTCTTTATGGTCCCAGATGGTGAGAATTCATGCTCAGAATGGTAACGCTGAGACCTAACGATTCTAGAATAATTCAGAATTCAATGACCATGTTCTTTCATCCATTCAACATGTGTACTGAGTGCTGCTCTAATTCTAGGTGTCAGAGATAGGCCTGCAGACTCATCGGCCTGCCCCCATCTGTTTGCATTGTGCCCACTGAAAAGATGACTTCCATGTGTAGCTATTCAGGGGACATAAAATGACACGCATAGCAGAGTATGCCACAGAAAATGAATGTTGGGGGTCACACAGAAACCCCAGCAGTCAGCAAGAACCCCATCCCCCCGAATCTCTTCTGGTCAAGAAAGCAAATCAGGGGAAGCTGGGATGGCTCAGCGGGTTAAGCGCTCGCTTTGCAGCCCCAGGGACTGAGGATTGAATACCGGCTTCGGCCCGTGTGGACCCATATGCTGAACTGTGGTGTGCTTTCCATGTGGGAGGCCCCCAGTTCAGTTCTCGCCCCCCGGTTCGGCCCCTGGCTTGAGGGCGCACCCCATGCAGGAGGCCCCCAGCCCAGTTCCCACCCTGCATGGCCCCCGCCCACCTGTGTGGAACAAAACCATGTCAAAAACAAATGCTGTCAACTATGGAGACTGCTCTGGGCCCTCCCCCTTCTCTCTGTCTCTCTCTCTGTCTCTGTCTCTCTCTCTCTCTCTCTCTCTCTGTCTTTTTCAAAAACAATAAAATAAATCTTAAAAAAAAAAAAAAAGCAAATCAGAATGCAAGTGAGAGTAGTAGTTATTATTGGGGACTCATTTTCAACCCATTCTGCTTTGTGAAGATAATATACCTGTCACAACTTTGCTCCTTTGGATATTATTCTAGTCTCTAAAGTGGCTAAAAGACAGAGCCAGTTCAGAAAGCTTTCCAGCCATAAAAACTGAAGTCACAGAGCAAACCCAGTTCTGGGTGAACATTTCCCAGGGGCTGTGCAAACACTGTGACAAATGCCACGTTGTGACAGCTTGTCCTTGCAGAGATCCGCTTACCACTGTTGTTGCTCGGAGGCAGGGAAAGATGTCGACCTGCCGATGTGCTTGAAAGATCAAAACAAGTGTATTCATCCTCAGGCAGCTGGGATCCAGCCCTGGGAGGAAACCAGTCCATTTTCCATTTGCTTGCTGTGCAGAAATCATGCCCTTAAGCCCAATACCCTCACCTCCCGACTGCACCCAGAATCCAACTCTGCTTCCAGCAAGCGCAGCTAGAATAAATGTTAACAGCACACACACGGGACTCCCTGGTACAGATGGCACTGCCAGTTCCATCTAAACTTGTTCCTATGGCCTCCGGGGCTGCCGCTCTCAGACTCCCACCTGCCTCAGAATGGTGGGAAGGCGGGGGCTCGTTAAACCTAGATCTCAGAGCTCTACCCTTGAGTTTTGATTCCATAGGTCTTGGGTGAGTCCCCACCATGTGCTTTTCTACTAAGTTCCCAGGTGCCTGGCATGACTGGTCCACACTTCACACATTGAGATCTACTGGTCCAGGGCATTGTTGTGGCCCTGGAAAAGTTGCATGGGCCACACTGTCTATCCTCACGGCAAAGACTGTTACCAAACAGCTGACTCTCTTTGCCTTCTGGCCACCCCCATTTCAACTTTCCTCAATCTCCCATTTCAACTTTCCTCAATCTCCCATTTCAACTTTCCTCAATTTCCACTCATTCTTTGCCTTCCTCCCACAGTCCTCTTGCCCCCCAACTCCACTGAAAGTATTCTTTTCTTCCTTAAAGATGTATTTTATTGTTTTTGAGAGGAGATGAGAGACAGAGACAGAGAGAAGGAGGAGGGCCCAGAGCAGTCTCCATAGTTGACATTAGTTTTCCATATAGTTTCACACCACAGGTGGGTGTGGGGCTGCACAGGGCAGGAACTGGGTTGGGAGCCTCCCACATAGGCCCCGGCAAGAACTGAAATGGGGGCACACCCCAGCTCAGCATATGGGTCCACATGGGCCGGGCCTGCGATTCAATCCTTGGGCTCCGGGGCTGCAAAGCGAGCGCTCAACCCACTGAGCCATCCCAGCTTCTCCTGTGTTCTTTTCTTAAAGAGGATTCCCCAAAATGATAATGCTTCCCTTCACCTTCCAAAGCTGGGTCTTCCCACACAATGAAGCCCAATGCAATCTGCTTCAGAACCCACATATCCCTAGGGCTGAGGTTTGACCCCTAAGAGCCCCTTATTGAACACAGCCCTTGGCTCAAAGTATGGATCCCAACCCACATTTCTTTGTTGGCTTTCTTTCTGTACCTCTTCCCCCCCCACCCCCACCCCCCACCCCCACTTCTCTATCTGATTCGGTTGAATTTTCTATTTAAGTATTAGAAGCTGGAGTTCAGATCGGCAAGAAGCCAGTTTTTAAACCCAAGTTCAAGCATGCCAGGCACACACTTTCAAGAATGTCCACCGTTACCAGCCTTGAAGGACAAGAGTAGGAATTGACCTCCGTGACAGGTGCTTTGTCTGGGTCTCATAACTGAGGCTACTTAAGGAGGTGGAAATATTTCCAACTTGACACCTACCAAAACAGTAAAAGGACAAAAGTCCTTTCAGTGAGAAAAGTCCCTGGACTCAGCATCTCAGCACAAATTTTAGCACAAAAACAGTGCTCAAGAACTATTAAGTTAACAGAGGCTCGTTTTAGAGAAGAGTGAATTGCCTAGAAAAAAGTCCTTCCATTGGCCTGTTTTCAAGATCAAGTTTGTTTGGAGAGGTGGGGGACATTGGCTTGGGGGTTAGGGGAGAATTGTTTTCATCTTTGCACCCTGTAAAACGCCCTTTCAGAAGTGTTAAGGCTTTTTTCTTTTTTTTTTAAGTGTTATTAATTTTTCTGGCAGATTTTCAAATCTTTTAGTTATAAAAGTAATCTATTTATGTACTGATTGAACAAATATTTACTCAGTGCCTATAATATTTCAGACCCTATTCAAGGTGCTTTTTTCACTAGGAGAATTTTCCTGTGTTATTAAACAGTCTTTACAAATATTAGTTCATATTAATATTTTATGCTAAGCAGGCTCCAGAATCCACTTAACCATTCTCCTTTTGTGAAGCACTTAGACCATTCCAAGTTCTTCTTCTTGTAAATAGTGCAACAATGACCTTCCTTGGAATAGACTCTTGTCTATGTCTATGATTGATTCTTCAGGACTCATATCTAGGAGTGGAATTACTAGATCAAAAGGTATGAACACATTAAAGTTTCTTGATAAATATCCTGGCAGACTTTCTAATGCATATTATCACCTGCACTTCCTCAAATCCTCTTCAACTGAAGACTCACCTGTCACTATTAAAGATGGGAGAGTATATTCTATTCTTTCTATAGAGGTATGCTGAATCCTAACTTAACTTCATGTCCTGGTGGCAATAAAAGTAATCTGGTGGTGAAAAGATGAACGTAGTTGTCTTGAACACTTACAGTCCTTTCCATACTACACTCACCATGTGAGGATCACATTTCTGCATTCTCTTAACAAAGGCAAAACAAAGAAAAGCATCCTCACACCCAGCACATTATTATTCCCAGCAGATAAGACTTAACCCAGGAAGAAATCATCTATGAAAATACAATGTTGTGGGAAGGTATGTGAGATGACAGTGATCATATTCATTACTGTTCTGTTGGGGCTTGGGGGAGAGGGTAGGATGTGTAGCTAAACAGATCCCTAAACAACGTTGCTCACAGTAACAGCACAGTGAGTATATGAGCCTTCCTAGTTCGTTAGCATCTCAGTTCAGGCCCAACAAGTGGTATAAGTGCCTCACGGAGTTGCATTTAAACGTGGAAGCAAATTTTATTGCATAGAATTTTATCCTCTAATTTTTTTCCCCTGGAACTTCATTCCCTGACCCTCTGCTAAGAAAAATTACTGCTTTCTAAGAAAACCCATGCCATTTTAAGAAGGAGCCCCAGTTCTTGATGCTCAAGTAGAAAAATTAGGGGACACAAACCAAACCTGGAGCCAGTTCCCTGGGCCTTGTTCAATGCTCAGGACAAGAGCTATTAAGATTCAGTTCCCAGCTTTACTCTTCTGGAAGTCAGGCAGCCGAACAGGGCGGTTGCCTGGTCTTTTTCCCTCTAGCAGAACTCAGGCCGTGGAGAAAACCAGGCTGAGGACAGAGTTTCATCTCTAGAAAGGTTTTGCCAAAGCGGAGAACAGAATCTGGTGAGGTGAAGAAAAGCCTTTATTCCTTCATCCAAGAAGAACGTACTAAATGCTTAGGCCGTGCCCGGAAGTGGGTGAGACACTGTGTGAAGAAAACAGATGGAACAACCTGCCTCATGGAGCTGCTGCTGAGTGACAGGCAAATATTAAACAAGCAATCGTGTCCATAAATACAAAGGTGCAATCTTGGTAAGTGCTGGGGCATCAAGAACAGAGAGCCGTGAAAGCCCATGATGAGGGATTTACCTGGGGATGCTGGGCTGGCTCAGGGGTTGAGCACTCGCCTTGCAGCCATGGGGTGCGAGGATCCCCACGTGGGAGGCCCCCCGTACGGTTCCCACCCTGCGTGGCCCCACATCCACCTGCCGAATGAAAGTACTGGTAAGTCGATACTAAGGATGTATGGCTGTGGAGACTGCATTGGGCCCTCCTCCCCCTCTCGCTGTCTCTGTTTAACAATAAAATAAATCTTTAAAAAATAATAATAAGGGATTTCCCTTCATGTGAAAGGCAGGTAGCTGTTGCTGGGGTCCAGGTCTCAGGGCTGGGCTGGGAAGGAGGGTTCCTGGCAGAGGTGCTGAAGTGCAGAGAGTGGGGTGGGGTGGGAGGTGTGAAGAGCATGCAGGACGACTCCAGAGAAATCATCAGGGATTTAGTTTCCATCGTAAATGGGTGTGTAGACTGTGAAGTCCGCTATTACTTGATGATTTTACTCTTAGGTATTTGCCCAAGAGAAATGAAAACTTATGTTCCCCCCAAAAGAACTAACATGACTATTCATAGCAGCCTAAAAATAGACTAAAACTGGAGCCAATCCAAATGTCCATCAGCAAGAGAACAGATAAATACATTGTGGTGTGTTCATATGCAATTGAAAGTAGTGAACTTACAACAACACAGAGCACTCTCAAAAATGATTATGTTGAGTAAAAATAGCTTGAAAGAGGGTTGGGTTGTAGAGCCAGGTGCAGGATTCTAAAGGTTTTATCCTAGACACTGATACAAAGTGGGAAAGGCCCATGCTTAGCTGAATGTTTAAAAAACCGTCAAATCAAAGCATTTTAGAGCTGGAAGGAATTTTTCGAGGGCATTTCAGCCTACACACTTCACAGATGAAATGCAAAAGTAAAAGGACCCAATTACCCACGAATATTCATAACTAATATTTGATGTGCACTTTTACCAATTACATCCACATTTACTGCCTCATCAAAGTCTCATTAGGGCTGCCCAAGAGCAATCACTAATTCTTCTTTTGAGAAGAAGACCTCGGGGGCTGAGAGAGAAAAGCAGAATCAGCAAATTTGCCACAGTATTCAAGTTTGTCCTTTTCGCCCACGGAATGCCACTGGGTCACAGTGGCGAGCTCTTTTGCAGTAGAACGGGTTGGCTGGCCGAGTGTGAGCCCACAGAATGTGGCAGAAGCCCCTGCAGGGCTGGCCTCTAAAACCTTGCCTGCAATCCTCCTTTGCCTGCCATCCGTATGAACAGAATCCAGCAGAGGAGTCTGAAGCCTCCGGGAATGGTGAAGCCAACAGCGGCAGAAGCCTGGGTCCCTGAATGACTCTGGAGCAGAGATGTTTGCCCCCATTCACGGAACCGTGTTAAAATCCTTTATTGTATTCAGGCACTGAGCTTTCACTGCCAGTTGTTCCAATGTTGTAACAGAGGAACTTTAAGGGTATCATGCAAAAGCCATGTACTAATTTATTTAACAGAAATCTATTGAGGGCCGATTACATGTGCCAAACACCTTGCTTGGCAATGGGGGGACATCATTGAATTACAACAGATCTGACCGTGTCCTCATGTAGCTTACATTTCATACATCACACAGTTATAGACAGGGCTAGGATCCAAACAAAAATCTGCTTGCTCCCAGTTTCTTCTCATTTCTACTCCACATGTTCCCTCCCACATGATTTGAATCAAAGGTGTGGCATCGCTCAAAGATTACTTTGAAAAACAGAAGATTAGTTTCATCATAGGAGTTACAGGCTGGAGAAAAAGAGGTGGGGGTGGTTGGTTAAGTCTTTATGTTCCTCAAAACCCAGCCATGGTAAAATTCCCTCCTACAAACGTCGTCAGTAGAAAGGACCTGAAAGCCATTATTTTCATATATTTAACATTTTGAGTTATTCAAGGATTAACCCAAAACATGTGTTTTGATTTACATTGTTGAAAATGGCATGAGTCCATTTCCTTGCAGTAGTCAGTAGTAGGTGATTTTAAGTCCTTTAGCTCAAAAATTCTATGAGTCTATTAATCTTTCTCTGTAATAACTGTGGCTCTCTGCTGTCTCGTGGTCACCCCTCAGAACAACTGTTCTCGTTATAACACATTGTTAAAGGACTGGGTTCAATCTCTCAGACTTGGCTGTCCCAAGCAATCGATTGGACTTTTTAGAATATTCAGAGCCTAGTTTCCTATGCTTTATTCTCTTGTCTAGACAAATCATTTTGACAAGCACATGGGACAAGCTGACATGGTCAATAGAGTCTGAGTTTTCATTTCTTTCTCAGATCTTACTCTTTAGAACCATCAGACACATAAGTACTTATTTCATTTTTTTTCTTGTTTGAGTGAATTCTACATGATCATTATTATATCTGTTAAGACTCTTTTGGTTCTAAGTAACAGAAAGAGCTATTCAAATGGGCTTAAGCGAAAATTAAATGTTGGTTCAAGTCGTTGGGTCCTGATCTCTCTTTCTCCATCTCTCAGCCTATGTAGCACTTGGGTTGGCTCCATTCTCATTCTGATGGTCAGAAAGTGGCTGCAGGAGAGCCGGCCTCACAGTCCCTTGCGTTCATATTCAGTGAAGAGGAATAACACATCTGCTGGTAGCATTCATACCAGTCTTGTGGTGTGTTCTGATTGCCCCTTTAGGCCATGTGCCCACCTCAGGAACATGTGCCAGTGGTCTTGGGCCTGGGTCATGGACTGACTCTTGATGTAGGCACTAGAGGACCCCTAAGACCTCATAGAGTGAGAGTGGAGAAAGGGTAAACCCCCAGAAGAAAACTGGAGGCTGATTCTGTAAGGAGGGGTCGGTAAAGAAAAGCTGTGGAATATAATGACCAACACTGCATTGAATGATTGTAAGCACTGAACCAAACCCTGGTTCTTTTTAAAGAACAAAGCCATTAACCAGCTTGGTGAGCTGTCCTTGAAGCCAGCTATCCTGGGTTGGCTGTCTGAGTAAACGCAGGGTTAGGGTTTCTACTTGGCCTTAAGGACCAGAAAAGCTAAAAAAATAAATAAGGACAGTAAAAGTCGTTAAAATAACTCCTGGTTAGAGAAAGTACAAGCTTGACTAGTCATTTAGGGATTGTTTGTAACTAAAGGGAAGGAAGATAAGAAAGTACACATACTTTCTTTTACAAAGAATTTACTTCTTGTTACTTTAGAAAAGTATTTATTAAATTGACAAGATATTAATAATAGGAATGCTGGGATGGCTTAGCAAATTGAGTGCTTGCATTACAGTCCCTGGGGTCCAAGGATCGAGTCCCAGCCCTGGCCCCAGCCCCAGCTCCTGTGGACATATATGCTGAACTGGGGTGTGCTTCCCATTCCAGTTTGGTTCCTGCTGGGGCAGGCTTGCATTATGTGAGCCCCCACCCCCAGTTTGACCCCCACCCTGGGTGTGCCTCTCATGTGAGAGGTCCCCTGCCCAGTTCCTGCCCAGTGCAACCCCGCACCCACCTGTGGAATGAAACTGTTGTAGGCTTATGATGCACAACTATGGAGACTGCTCTGGGCCCTCCCCTTTCTTTCTGTCTCGCTCTGATTCTCTCTCTCTCTCTCTCTCTCTCTCTCTGTCAAAAACAATAAATCTTTAAAAAAAAAAGAGATATTAATAATATACAGTCAACACAACAGTGTGATAGGAGAGGTCAGGAATGGAAATACACTGTAAACAAAGGTTGTCAGTAAGAAAGATCCCCGGGAGCGTGCCTGGATAAATGTTCTAATATTAGGCAATAAGTAGGGGGGAAAAAAAAAAGATTTGAAACAACTGCTGTTTATATTAGGAAACATTCAACAGCTATTTACGTTCATTTTATTTCTTACCATTCTGGGTGGGATGTTTGAAAGGTTTATCAAAATGAACTTAGCCTTTGACAATGTAAATAGGCCTTAGTTGAAGTCACTGCATGTGATAAGTCAAACTAAAGTTAGCTCAGGCAACAATGATCTGTGTGGGAAGGCTCCTATAGTTCTGAGAAGGCAGGACTGGGGGAAATCAAAGACCCAAACAGCCCCTGGGGTCTTCTCTCATCTCTTATTTCTGTTCCTCTTGCACTGGCTTTCTTTCTAGGAATTAGGCAACAAACAAATTCAATGCTCCACCTCTTCCTTCCTCTTAAAGAGGGAGGAAGCCTCTTTGTCCAGCTCTACTTCTTCAAACCATGAGGAAGGATTCTTATTGGCTGACTTAGGTCACGTGCTTGGTAGGGACCAAAACGCTGTGTTTCAATTGCCCGTGGTGACTCATCCCTCCAGTTCACGGGCCAGGAGTGGGGTCTCCCCACAAGAACTGTTTGTGGTGGGAAAATGGGAATTTTTCAGAAGAAAAAGTGTTGGCAGGCTGAGTCAACAAAACCAGGTATGTTCACACCAAAGATCCCATTCTTTTCTTGGTAATAAAAACCATAAAAGCCAAAAAATATAACCGTCACTTTCACAAGTAGAGAGTTACAGTTGCAACACTGAAGCCCACACGCGAGGATGAAATGCTTGGCACAGGTAGAGAACCCAGGCTGGCAGGTGGCCTCTCCCCTGCGAGACCATTTAATGCCGGATGAAAGGCAGGACTCTGCCGATTCCCCAAATAACTCCTAGTCTTGGAGGACACCTTTGGGGTCCTGGTGACTCAAGGTCAAATCAAATCACCTTGAACCTGCTTTTCGTCCTAGGTTTCGGCTCTGATAGCAGACCTCTCTGCTTTGCTCATCTAAACCAAGTTTCCCCCACTCTCCTGCCTTCTGTTTCCTTTGTGACCACTGCACGGCCACCGCCCTTCAGAGACAAGCTTTGTAAAGGATCTTGGTTTCTAAATAACACTTTTCCACTCAGGAAAAAGATGTCCTTAAGAGCAATGTCTGGTTCCAGGGGGAGGAGAGGGCTAGTTTAAAAGGTGCTTGAAACTTCTTAACGTGCTGGAAAGTAGAGAAGCTCCAAAGAGGACGGGAAATGTCAAACAGCCCGAGGGCTCCTTATCTTCCTGGGCTTCTTAGCAGCAGTAAAGCTGCTAATCTCTTCCTCCCTCTTGCAGCTCTCTCCCTCCTGTAACTCCTGGTCTTTTTCTACTTCAGATTCTCTTCTTTCCTCAATGACAGCTCCTTCTCCTAAGCCTTTCTTGGGCATCTCATTTCCTACCCACCTTGTAAATATAGGTGTTCTTCATGGTTCTGTCTTCAGCCCTTTTACTTTTCTCATCCCATTTTCCCTCCTTGGCGGATCTTAGCTAATCCCAGTTTCAGTTATTATAGAAACAATGGCTGTCAAATACATAGTTCTGAGTGATTTGTGTATGGGTAGTGGTGAGGGAGATTTGGCACCGGACTCTCAACCTCCAGAGCGATATGCTGATCCAGTCACCACCTTCTTCTCATCTATTCCTCCTTTTTCTAAAGTCCAATATAATATTTAATGTAATGAGATAAAATACCAAAAGAAATTAAAGCAAGAAATATACCTTCCAAATTACCAGAAAAGAAACACATGCCTCCGATACAGATTAGAGTAAAAAATAGAGAAAAGAAACTTCAAACATAAGAAAAATGACTTCAAGTATGTTAGCAGTATTAAAGCCAACAACATTTATTACAGCACTGATTATGAATGTATCCATCAAAAATAAAAGGATCCTAAAACAAAATCCATCTATATGCTAAAATTGAGAGCTACAGTGATTTAAAAAGTAGAAATTCACAGGAGGTAAAAAATTTATACCAAAAAGAAACAGATTAATTTTGTTTAAAAATCAGAGGAGGTGCTATTAATTAAAGCAAAAAGATCACTTCAAAATGATAAAGGTATCATTCATAATATAGGGTATAATTCATCCTAAATTATTTACCCAAAACAAAACAGAAACAAAACAAATTTTTAAAATGAAGCAAAAATAACAGAGAATACTGAGGGAAATCCAGCACAATAGCAATA
Source organism: Craseonycteris thonglongyai (assembly GCA_004027555.1). Lineage (NCBI taxonomy): Eukaryota > Metazoa > Chordata > Mammalia > Chiroptera > Craseonycteridae > Craseonycteris > Craseonycteris thonglongyai. Next base: position 11,416 of record PVKE010011924.1, on the reverse strand, counting down.
GGAAACTGTAACCTAATTCTCTTAAGATAATTATCTTTGAATTAGCAATCCAAGGATGATTAAAGACAAACAATGTTTCTCAAACTATATTTAAAAGAGCACTGGAAAAATTACCTGGTGCGAGTGTTAAAAATGTATATTACTGGGCTCCAACTCTTGCTTATTAAATCGGAACCTTCTGGCATGAAATTTGAGAGCCATTGATTAATAAGATTGACTTAATAGACAAGCCAGATTCTTAATCATAAAAGCAGAGAATACAGCTGCTTCTCAAGATTTATAAAATAACTTCTAAGACTCAATCACACAGTAAACTTCAGTTTCAAAGATTCACAACAGTAAAAACATTCACAAACTGCAACACAATATTTAGTAAAAGAGTAAGGATGAAGGGCATCTATGAAAAATCTTACCGGTAACATCACACTCTAAGGTGAAAGACTGAATGCTTTTCCCCAAGATCAGGTACAAAGCAAAGACATCTGTTCTCAACACTCCCATTCAACATACTATGGAGGAGAAAGCCATTGCAATAAGGTAAGAAAAAGAATTTGTTTTTAAAGAGGAAAGAGGAACAGATAATTAAACACACAGAAGTTTAAAAATATATATATTCTCTACCAAGATACTTTCACGTCTTAAGATATCAAAACAAAATTATAAGTATGGTTTTTTTTTAATATTTATTTATTTTTATTGTTTTTTGACAGAGAGAGAGAGCAGATACAGAGACAGAGACAGAGAGAGAACTGAACTGGGGGAGCTCCCAGTTCAGCATATGGTTCCGCACGGGCCGGGGCCGGGACCCGATCCCCGGTCCCCGGTGCTGCAAAGTGAGCGCTTAACCCACTGAGCCATCCCAGCTTCCCCAAGTATTTTTTTTTAATGATTGTAAAACCACGTGTGAAAACAGAGCTAAACTGAAGCTGTCCTCTCGTTAAAGTTCTCATCATGGGTGCTCCAATGAGTCAAGCACGTCTCAAATTCAGACCCTCAGAAAGGCCCTGTCTGAAGTTGGTCCCTCTCTTATTATCTGTTATAGCAGCATCCTTTTTTTGTGTGTTCCACAGAAAATACCAAAATCTGTCATTATTTAAAGTATTACTTAAACAAGTAACCAAACTGCCCCTGACTCCATCATAGGTCTGGCTACACAATGTACAGCGTTTTGGGTGATCCCAAAGTCACCTGCCCATGAAGCCACCCTGCTTCCACATCCCTAGAATAGATGCCTGTCTTATATTATACACAGCCACCTGGCACCACAAAGAGGACAGGTTCTGTATAAATAATTGTCAGAGGGAAAGAAAAATCAAGACTAAAAAAACACTTGTAACACCTCTAAGTCAGCTATTCCTACGAATATGGTGGAAGCCTTCTCCAGAAAGCACGTCTAGGTCCCCAAACACATTTTGCATCCAGCTCAAGGCTTATGGAGCCCTTAAGGCAACTCATCCATCAACCCAGTAGGGTCTATACACAGACCACAGATAAAAGATCTCTAGTTTAGGGAAAGGCAACCATATTCATGTGATGTAGCCCCACGTAGGTGAAAGATCAGACAGGAACCCTCCCTCATGAGCTCCAGGGAAAGGGGAAGATTCAGGTGAAAGTTAGATGTCTTCTGTTTACTATATACTTTTCTCAATTACATTTGACATACCATATTATACTGGTTGTGGGTGTACAGAATAATGGTGAGACATTTTTATAACTTATAAAATCCTCATTCTGATACATCTGGTTTCCATCTGACACCACCTACAGCTATTAAAATGTTGCTGACTGTATGCTCTATATCCTGGTGACTATGTAGTGACTATGAATTTGTACTTATTCATCACTTCCCCTTTTCACTCACCCATCCAGCTCTCCTCCCATCACCCCCACAAATCTAGGACCCATCTGACACTACACACACTCATTGCAACGTTATTGACCGTATTCCAATGCTAATGCTCGACAACCCCGTAACTATTACTTTGTAACAACCAAACTGAACTTCCCATTCCCCTCCTTTTATTTCACCCCCTCCCCCAACCCTCCTCCCATCTGGCAACAAATCCAATGTCATCTTCTTATTGCTCGTTCTTTATTTCTACTACTGGTCCTACCAACACCAAGTTGTCTGAGCAAGAAAATCTGGGGTTGTTCTTCTATCAATGCCCTTCGGTCTGAGACCACCAGGAACACATCTTGAGTTCAGTTGAGTGTGTTACTTGTTGCAGTGAAGCGGAAGGCATAGCATAGGGAACCATGGGACTTGGTAAAAAGAAGGAAGAACTTACAGGGTTTGGAATTTGGTTGAGTGATTTGAAAGAGGGTCGAAGGAAGCAGCCGTTGGCTGTAGATGGGATGCTGTCAGAAAAAAACTGGGGGAATTTTTATGATTGGGACCTCAATACATCTTATCTACCACAAGGATAACACTATAATTAATGAAGAGGCTTTACTCATTTTAGCCAGGAGAGGGGAGGGTCTGACATTTTGTGGATGGCACAGTGACCCTGATTTGGTCTGTGCTGCCACAGAATCACGCAGTGAATGTCTTTTGTGTCATGTTATTGTGACCCCAGCAGGGTCTTGTCCGATGTTGGTGTCTGTGAGATTTTTATGCCCCACAGGAAAACAGCGTGGCCTAGCTATGAATGCCAGCTCAGCGTCGAGATCAAGGGCTGCTTTCCGCCCAGTTCTCACTCACGACTCCCTGCCATTCCCACATAAATCAGTTACCGAGTCCTACCGACTTTACTTCCTACGATCCAATCTGCCCCCTTCTCTCCATCTTTTGTGCCATCATTGTTTGTCACTTAAATGATGCATCAGTCACTTCACGGTTTACCCGCCATTTCATGGTGTCCATCTTCTACCCTCCACCCTTTCACCAGAAGGAAGTTTCTAAATATAACATCTGTGCTTAAAATCATCTTTGAAGACCTTACCAGCCATGTGGCTAACATTTAAATAGTAAAATTTAAAACCAGTGAGGTTAGCAGTAAAAATAAATGCTTTTCTTTTTTCCCTAAAAGGAATCAGAAGGGTGGGAGAGTGTATTTACACAAGGAATAAGTTGAATTTGGAGACTATGTTAATATTCTGATTCCCTCCTGAGAAATTATGACTCAATACAAACCAACAGAGTGGCATGACTGCTAAAAAAAACCTTAATGCATTATTGGCATCATTAGCAGAAGTAAATTGTCTAGAACAAGAAAATTATGTTCTGTTCAGTTCAGTTCTTGGTAATATGCCGAACTGGGGTGAGCTTCCCATGCAGGAGGCCCCCAGCCCAGTTCCCGCCCTTCACGGCCCCCACCCACCTGTGTGGAACGAAACCATGTCAAAAACTGATGATGTACAACTATGGAGACTGCTCTGGGCCCTCCCCCTTCTCTGTCTCTATCTCTGTCAAAAATAAAAAATAAAATAAATCTTAAAAAAGAAAAGAAGCTTCAAGAAAGACATTATTAAAATAATACACCCAGAAGAAGGTACCCTAGAAACCATATCATATGGATAATCAGAAAAAGTGGAGCTTGAAAAAACCAAGCAGGCGTATGACAGTTGTTTTCAAATATCCACAGAGCTGTCATATGTAAGAGGGTGGAAATTTATTTTGCATAGTTCCAGGGGCAGGATCAGGTCTGAGGATTATAAATTATAAAAAGGGTGACTTCTACTTAAACTGAGGGAGTACTTTCTAATAATCAGAACTGTCTAATAATGGAGTTAGTGTCCAAGAATAGTAATGCACTCCTAGTTATCAGAAGGGTTCAAGCCAAAGCTGAATAATCGTCTGGAAAGTATATTGTAAGACAGGAGTTTTAAACCACCTGTGATAAAGAGATAGTTCTTTAATTCATGGTGGCCCAACACTTTTATGAATTACAATAAAATGAAGTCAGTAGAAATAAACAGAAACAAACAAAAAATACAAGCTCCAATTTTTGTCATCTCATTCAATGAACATAAAATTAAATTTCAATATACAGAATTAGAACAACTATAAAAGGGAAAGAAAAATTTTAAAGAAGACTTTAAAAAGTGTTCCATAATGCAACACATAGACGAGGGACTATATATAGAACGGTACACCTGGAACCTCTGTAATTTTTACTAACCATTGTCACCCCAGTAAATTTAACAATAAAAAATTTACATAAAAATAAATAAATAAAAATTTTAAAGTGTCCATTGAAAAGGTGCATTTCAGATTAAAATAACTTCTACAACTCAGTTTTTGTTGTGCTTCGATTGTAACTAAAGAAATGATGAGTGAATTAGTAATTCTCTGGATTGGAGCACTGTATATGCAGACGATGAATAAACACCGTGCATGTTAATAGTCTTTACTGTGGCGGATGAGCTCATTTCTCTCTTGTTTAACTGTCTAACCCACGTTGGATTAACAGCAGTGCTAACTCTCTGGGAATGATGTACGAATGCATCTAAACTGCATCTGTGTTTTGTTTCAATGTTTATAAGAACCAGGTTTACAAAGGAATGATATTGGGAATGGAAAGAGAGTTTAAAATAGTTCCAGCCTGCTCACAACATTTTTTTTTTTTTTTAAGATTTATATTTATTGTTTTTTGAGAGAGAGAGAGAGAAAGAGAGAAAGGGGAGGGCCCAGAGCAGTTTCCATAGTTGACAGCATTAGTTTTCCATATAGTTTCACTCCACAGGTGGGCGCGGGGCTGTGCAGGGCAGGAACTGGGCCGGGAGCCTCCCGCATAGGCCCCGGCAAGAACTGAACTGGGGGCATCACCCCAGATCAGCACATGGGTCCACATGGGCCGGGCCCGGGATTTGATCCTCGATCTCCAGGGCTGCAAAGCAAGCACTTAACCCGCTGAGCCATCCCAGCTTCCCCATTAACATTCATTTTTTACTTTGTTTAAAAGGAAGCAAATGACACTCTATTTAAGTTCATTTTAAATTCTTCATTGATTGCCAATTAGAATAATGTATTCTGGAAGGTTATAGTTAAATTTGAGTCACCTTTTGATGAAACAAATGATCCCATATCTATGAACCTGCTGTATGTGGACGTTCTTCAGTGGAAAATAAAATTCAGACACTCCATCAAACTCATACGGTTTGATAACTTGTTGCAGAAGTGCAACATTAAGATAATCATCTACCTCATTGACAACTGATGTTAATTAAATGATGTAATAACATTTAATAATCTGTAGAAACTTTATTCTTCCAAGCTTCTACCTTTTGTTTTGGCCTTTTGATTTTATCTGCCATTGTAAAATAGGTTGCATTCCTGCCTTCCATAAAAATAATCATAGAGATGAAAATTCTAATGATATCAAAAATTAATAACTCTGGCCAATTTATATCTTTAAAGTGATGGACTACACTGGTTTCTTGCAGCGATGCTAAATGTTCAGTTATGCTCAATAGAACATGCCCCTCAGATAACCATCACATCTCAGCATGTAATCAGAGTTGTTTATGGATTGTCTCTCATATATCACATAATAAAAAGAATAATCTCAAATTTACTGCATTAGCCTTTACACAATTGATAATCTTTACTAAGCCACTAAGCATGCTGTTTAGTTCAGTTGATAGGCTTTTTATACCAAGCCTTTCTCAAAGAAAGTAGTATGCTGACTTAAATTCTGGGGTGAGGTTTGTAATTTAGTTAACTACTATTTCAGAATGTTTTGTTGCCACTGCAGCTATGCATGCAATTGTACTCCTACACAAAACCTCAAACCACATTCACCGACAATGTAATTTTTCATAGTTTTCTGTTGTTAGTCTGTTTGTGAGCAATGAAGCAGAAACAAGATTTCTTCAGATGACTATCACATTCAAAAAGCATATAAATTAAAAAAATTAACACATTAGCACTATGTATACATTCATGTCCAGCAATTGGGGTGCAAGGAAAAATAATTTATTAGCTTTATTTATTCTATGAGTTCATCTACTTGCATATTTCAAACTGTTGTGTTGTTCTGTGGTAACTGAGCTACCTTCTGCCAGATTCTCCCAACCTTCCTCAGACAGAACGTTGGGTGCGGTTTTCACTAATGTCTTGACAGTGGTATACATATATATAACACAGGGTCTGTCAGAAGTAACGCCCTTTTTTAAGTAGTATAGTATAAATAGACGCGTTGTCTCAGTAACCTTTGAGTTCCAGGTTCCCTGAAGTAAACGTCCCTTTGCCTGACAAGGGAAGAGTGAGTGAGAGCTGTCAAGCTGTACTCTCAAAATACTCGTTTGCTGTGTGAAGAATTTGTAATAAAGATGACCAGCTCATAAAAAAGGGGGTGCTACTTCTGCCGGACCCTGTACATCTTTTAAGGCACATCTTCAGTCTAATAAGAGGTATCTAGGAGGAAAACGTACCACTATATTAAATTATCCATTGATTGTAAGATGCAATCTCAGTTTTAGAAACTATAAACTGCCACAAAATGTGCCTCTTAGAATTGAAGACATATAGCAGCAACGAAGCAACAAGCTACAAACACTAATGGTTCTGCTCGATTCTCCTCCTGGAATTCAGAATGGACCTGCGATGGCACTGATTCCTCTTCCCTTTCTTGTGTGTTCTACTTGCCTGTAGTTTTAAAGATTCATCCGTGTGGGTGGTGTGGCTCATTTTAACTGTCCATGGCATACACGTACTGCAGCGTAGTCATGCGTTCTAGCAATGAAAGTTCCCTTAGACGCCGGGTGGACTCGGTCAGTTTATCACTGCAGGTGTCAGACCTCTCTGGAGTCTATTCCTACATGTATACTTACTGTTCTCTTGCACACGCGACCTCATATGTGTGCACCATATTTGTGTCTCCTTCCCTAAATATATCCTGAAACCCCTTCGAGGCACTACGTGTAGGCCTCATGTCTTTTACTTTCCGTCCTACACGTCATCGTCCAGGCACATCGAATCACTGCGGTTCTGCAAATGTCAAGTTCGCTGTGCTCTATGGCCTCTGCAGGCCTCTGCCCATGCTGCTTCTCTGGCTAACTCTCGTCCACTGGGTTAGGAAAGCTCTCTGCAACATTCTAGTTTGGGGCTCTTCCTTGAGCTAACAGACGGGGCTCTGTGCACGCATCTCAGCATTCTGTCAGTTTCATTGGGCTTTCCAGAGTGTCCAATATATTCCCAAATAAAAGCCCATAGCTGTGGCCGGTGCCTGGAAACCCTGTATCCTCGTCAAAGTCTGCTTTGTGTAGTAGTAACTGAAATGAGCAGGAAATGGAAATAACGCTTAGGATTGTCTGTAGCCAATGATGAAAATGTCCTTATAGGGGGAGGACATAAATCACATCCTTGTGGGTGAAAAAAAAAGGATCTACAGTATACCGTATTTTCCAGCGTATAAGACGACCGGGCGTATAAGACGACCCCCTAATTTTACAGTTAAAACATAGGTTTAGGCCTATATTCGCTGTATAAGACTACAGCCTCGGAAGTGGGGGGTAGTCTTATACAGCGAATATAGGCCTAAACCTATGTTTTAACTGTAAAATTAGGGGGTCGTCTTATACGCCCGGCCATCTTATATGCTGGAAAATACAGTACCTATTCTTTTCATTTGCCTTCAGGACTTTTAGCTAGATTTCAGAAGACTTTCTCTAAGCGCAACCAGATAAAACTCTTCCCTGAGTCAGTTCTCTGGCATGGAAAAGAAAGCACCTCATTTGGCTCCCTCTTCCTGCTTTTCTTTTCTTTTTTATTTGTTCAATTTATTTAAACAAAACAAACAAACATGAAAACAAAAACAGATCAATCATTTCTCCCAACTCCCCACCCCTGGCAACCACCAATCTGTTCTCTGTATTTCTTTTTCTTAAAGATTTATTTTTTGAGGGAAGGTGAGAGAGAGAGAGAGAGAGAGAAGGGGGAGGGCCCAGAGCTGTCTCCATAGTTGCACGTCATTAGCTGTGACATAGTTTCATTCCACACAGGTGGGTGTGGGGCTGCGCAAGGCAGGCACCAAACCAGGGGGCCTCCCGCATTGGAGGTGAGCACCTTTGCCGCCGGGGCTCAGCGGTTACCAATTGCGCTGCAGTTTAGCACATGGGTTTGCACGGGCCGGGGCCAGGACTCGATCCCTGGACCTCAGGATTAGAAGGCAAGCCCTCAACCTGCTGAGCTATTCCAGCATCCCCTGTTCTCTGTATTTCTGAGCTTGTTTTTTCCATTTCTTTTTTAGATTCCATACATAAGAGAGATCATATGATATTTATCTTTGTCTTATTCCACATTACATAATGCACTCAAGATCCATCCATGTTGTCACAAATAGCAAGATTTCATTTTAAGGGAGGGGGCATCAAATTATTGGTGATGGAAAGAGAGCACACAATGCAATGTATAGACAATGTCATGTGGAATTGTACACCTGGAAACTCTGTAATTGTTATCAACCAACGTCACCCCAATAAATTTAACAATAAAAAAAAATATTTCATTTTAAATTTTATGGCTGAATATTTCATTGTATATATAGCACAATTTCTTTATTTACCCATTGAAGAACACTTCAGCTCTTTGTGTATCTTGGCTATTGCAAATAATGCTGCAATAAACATAGGGGTGCAGATATCTTTTTGAGTTACTGTTTTCATTTTCTGTGAATAAATATCCAGAAGTGGAATTTCTGGATCATGTGGTAGTTCTACTTTTAATTTTTTGAGGCATTTCCATACTGTTCTCCATAGTGGCTGCACTGATTTATATTCCCACCAGTAGTGCTCACAGCTCTCTTTTCTCCACATCAACTAACGTCTTGACAACTCACAAGTTGTAGCAATTTAAAGTTGTTTACTTTATACAAAGCTTATAAAGCATGTGTTTATTTGTAAAAGGTTGAACATCTGCTTTTTCAGCTCTTTTAATTCATTACTGTTTCTTTCAGAGGTCTTTTGATTTTGGACTTATCTCTTTATGGTTGTTTGGGGTCAGCACTAACGATTGATAGCAAAGGGGTAGGAGATAATTTGATAATTTTTTGGGGGGGTGATAAAAATGTTCTATATCTTAATTGGTACTGTGGTAGCAGTGACATGGGAGCATATATTTGTCAAAGCTCATCAAACCACATATTTAAAATGTATGCATTTTATTGTACGTCAGTCATACCTTAATAGGGTAGACTTAAAAAAAAATGGTTCTCCGTGAAGCAACCTTCTCCAACTGACTTCTTCTTTTTCTGAACTTGAATAATGGTACCTGGTTTCCCAATTGATTACTTATTGTCTTATTTTGGTCTCCAATTGTTAAGCAGGTCATATTGCCTTATAAATTAAATGAGCTCCCTTCCCAGCCCCACCCTATCCTTAGCTAACTGGTGTGTGTGTGTGGGGGGTGGGGTGGGGGTGGGGTGGGGTGGGGAGGAGACAGTATTCACATATATAGTTTCAATTAATAAGAAAATTAGCAGTCATTCAGTTTATCAATCAGTGATCATTAAAAAAGAGATGATTTATAAATAAAAGTTATTCATTTCTTTTGGACATTGGGAAATAAAACATGAATTGCTTTCTGGTTGAGAGCCAACCATATCATCTGCATTCCGCTGTCCTGTGGAGACATGACAACCTAAATCCAAAAACGAGTCCGTTAAGCTTGAATAGTTCCCATGGTGATGGAATGACTCCTCATAGTTTGATACTCCTCCCTTCAAAAGGTAGAGTCTATGTCCCCCTGCCCCCCTGAACATGGGCTGGCCGGCCTTGTGCAAGTGATTTGTGCCCATTCTGAGATGAGGCCCGAGTGATCTCGGAGCTTCTGGTCTTGCACCCTTGGAACCACAAAGTCCTGTGAACAGGCCAGGGCTGGCTGGCTGGGTAATGAGAAACACAGAGGTCCCCTGATTGTCCCAGATGACAGTCACTCAATCACCAGACATGTGGGTGATGACACTCAAGACCAGCCAGCCTCATCAACCAACTAATGATCTCAGATGCACAGCAAACCCAGTCAGCATCAAACTGACACAGCCCAACCCAGAAGAATTACCCAGAAGCACTGTGAACGAAATAAGGTGTTTTAAGCCAATACGTCTGGGGGTGACTTACAAGTTGCAATAGATAACTGATACTCAAGGACTCATCCAAAGTTCTCTTAAAGACAGGCACTTCAAGTGCTTTTAAATATTTATTAACAAGTCATTCAATCCTTAAAGGTAATTGAAAGTGAAGGCTGAAATCAATGTGTGAGAAAGAATTTATTTCTCCCTGGAAATACTAATCAGAAAACGAGGTCAAGTGCTCTGAATGGGTAACTGAAATGAGGGAGGAAATAAGCCAATGTTTGAATAGTAAATGTATGATGTCAGTGGCACAGCCAGTGACATGCCAGGGCTGGTTCACACCAACAAGTGAGGCAGTTATTAGTGTTTCAGGAATTTTGTGAGCCAGTTGTTTAAACCATTGGTAGCTTAAGTCGGCATTGATGAAAGGATTTCCAACACGGAGACTGGCAAAGACACCAGTCACAGTCAGCTGTTAAACCCTTCACTAGTATACCACTGGGCACATCTGTTGTTGGAGGCAAATTTCATCAATATGTGTACATATATATACGTATAAAAATATCCTTGGCGATGCCAGGATCACTCAGGGCTTGAGCGCTTGCCTCACAATCACAAGGTCTGGGGTTCAGTTCCCAGCCCTGGCCCATGCACACTCAGCATTCTGAACTGCAATGCAACTGGTAACTGCCAGGATGGGATGGTAGCAAAGGTTCTTGCCTCCCACGCGGGAGGCCCCCGGTTTAGTTATCACCCAACACAGCCCCCACCCACCTGTGTGGAATGAAACCATGTGACAACTAATGATGCACAACTATGGGGACTGCTCTGGGCCCCCCACCCTTCTCCCTCTCCTTTTCACCTTCTCTCAAATAATAGAAATCTCAAAAAACCCAAAAACATCCTTAATGTTTAAAGAAGATATTGGGTGGTTCTGCAATGATATGTGATCTTGAGGAAGTCAGTTAGTTTCACTGAATCTCAGTTCCCATTTCTGTAAAATCATCTTTAAGGTGTTTTTCAGCTCTACTCTTCTATCTTTGATAATCCTAGTGATGGGAGTTATACCTTGATGGTAAAAATTGAAAAGACCAATGGTATCTCATTGTGGTTTTTATTTGCATCTCCCTAATTGCTAGTGATGTTGAGCATTTTTTCATGTATCTGTTGGCTATTTGTATGTCTTCATGAGAGAAGTGTCTGTTTAAGGTCATCTGCCCATTTTTTAATTGGATTGCTTGTTTTTTTCTTGTTGAGTTGTACAAGTTCTTTGTATATTTTTGATATTAGCCCCTTATCAGAGGTATTGTTTGCAAATATTTTCTCCCAGTTGGTTGGTTGCCTCTTTGCTTTGTTGATGGTTTCCTTTGCAGCACAGAAGCTTTTTAGCTTGATAAGTCCCA
>PVKE010011923.1:0-39278 GCA_004027555.1 Craseonycteris thonglongyai | reverse complement strand
GGGATTCGATCCTCGGTCCTCATGGCCTCAAAGCGAGCGCTCAACCCGCTGAGCCGTCCCGGCTTTCCCCTCCAATATTTTATTACTACAGATTTTTTTCATGAATTCATTTATTGTTTATTTATTCAAAATGTCTCTATAATTTGTGCTTTGTTCAAGGATCGGAGGTTGGGAAGATGAAATGGATAGGGAAAACCTGGTCCTTGCCTTTAATTTTTAATTAGGGAGATAAAACACAAACAATAAAGAACAATTATAAACAAGAAGAATTGTATGATTAAAATATACACAAAAGCTGGCTCACTCTAATGCTAAGTTAAATAATGAAGTAGAGCATAATTAGTAATGGAGGGAAACTTAGAGCAGATGACCTTAGGAATTTGTAATGAAAGGAAAAGACTTTCACATGATTTCACTATAGGATAGAGGTTCTTAGAAAATGATAATTGCTGAAATTTGAAGTTCTAAAGCAGGGGTCTCCAAACTACGGCCCGCAGGCTGGATGCGGCCCGCAAGGCCCTCTTATCCGGCCCGTGGAGAACTTTTTTTCTGAATAAAATAATATTAAATAAATAATTAAAAACAACATCTATGTTTTGATTCTTTTTTATTTGGACCTCGAGTGTGTAGTTGGCCCCCAAACTGCTCTTTGATAGTTAATGAAAAGTTTGGACACCCCTGTTCAAAAGTAAAAGGAAGGCTTCTGCAATAATCCTATTATTCTTAACCTTATCTTACATCGGGGTGTCAAACCTTTTGGCTTTCTTGGGCCATGTTGAAAGAGGAACTGTCTCGGGCCACACATAAAATCACTTAACACTAACAATAGCTAATGAGCTAACACATAATGTTTTAAGAAACTTTATGAATTTATGTTGGGCTGCATTCAAAGTTGTCCTGGGCCACATGTGGCCCATGGGCCCCACGTAGGACAAGCTTGCCTGATATTTTGACCAATATGTTTATTCTGTATTTATTCTCAGAGAACTAGGACAGAAAGATGATAAACTAACTGAACAGAAAAAGTCAAACCAACAAAAACAACAGACCAACCTTCCCCCTATTTTTTGTCCCCTCAAATGTGAAGATTACACTGGAATAAGATTATTCTTACAGAACCTAAGAGACCATCGGCTGTGGCCACAGAAACTCCCTCATAGGTTCTGGTGTTCCTGGTACTGATATATGCTTCAGAATCTGATAATTAGCCTAATGACTGGATGAACTTGAATTCTGGTATCAAATATTTAACAGCAAAGTTGAAGACTTGTTGTAACTTGAAAAATAGCTTCCAATGATCAAAATGTGTGTTATTCACACAAGAAGACATTCTCTAGAGTCCCAGGGCCTATTAATTGCATATTTTCATGATTCATGTCAATATTTCCATTTAGAAATACGTTTAACTGAATATTTTTTTTAAACTATGACTTTGAAAGTCAAACTGTATTATAAACTCAGCAGTTTATATTTATATGTTCCAGGTGTTTAGACTATATGACATATGTTTAGATTAATTCTAAGATAAATATAGGACGTCTATTCATATAGGACATTTCCAAAACTGTGTTTGCTTCACTTAAAATATCTGGTCACTTTAAAATAATGCATAAATAGAGGCTCACCTGAATCAGAACTCAGAAATGTGATGAGGTATTGGATGCCTTTATGGTCTCGCACCGCTCTTTGATTATTTTCATTTCTAACACATAATACTCGTATACAGTGCATTACATTTACTAGCACACTTTCTATGTCTAACTTTAAGAGATTAATCAGAGATGGGATTCCATCCTAAAAAAAAAAAAATCAATTACAATTGAGTTTATATGAGATGTATGCAATTATATTTAGAAATACAGTCTACAGTTTTGCTGTAAGTACTTGCTTATTCAAGAAAGCATAATTGTCCTTAAACAAATGTGTCTACTAATATGGCACACTCACAGTTAATACAATGAGAATATCATGTGACTTATTATTTAGGTAAATATTATATAAATATATTTTAAAATAGCCTCATTTATAGCAAAATAAACTGAGGCTATAAGTTCACTGTAACATTTAATAAATATCTGAAAAGTAATGTAACTGAGTAAGATGAATTGAACACAGTGCTCATTTAGAAAGATTTGCCATTGTAGACACTGCACTCATAATTGGTAATTATATTTGTGCAACCTAAAATATTATTTGTAAATGTGAATATAATATCCTAAGTTTAAATGGAGTAAAGATAGCATTTCTTTCTACTAACAAAATAATGGAGGTAGCCAGTATGGCTCAGTGGGTTGAGTACTAGTGTTGTAGCCCCAGGGTCCAAGGATTAAATCTTGGCCCCAGCCCATGTAGACCCATATGCTGAGCTAAGATGTGCCCCCAGTTTAGTTTTCACTAAAGTGAGCTTCCCATGTGGGAGGCTCCTGGTTAGGCTCCCACCCTGGGCATCCCTGGCCCTGTTCCTGCCCTGTGCAGCCTCACGCCCACCTGTGGAATGAAACTATGTTGAAAATGAATGTACAAATATAGAGACTGCTCTGGGCTCTCCCCCTTCTCTCTCTCCCTGTCTCTCTCTGTCTCTCTCTCTCTCTCTCTGCCAAGAACAAAAGAAAAAAAAATAATTCAAGTGTATTAAGGAAGAAGAGAAACAGCAATATGACCTTATTTTCAATAAAACTAGGGGGCATCTATATATTGAACCATAATAAACGTGTATGAGTTGTCAACAGGGATAAGAGACATCTCCCATGGCACTGGCCATAGGTAATGCTGGTGAAGCACCGTGTTCCAAAATGAGTGGTTCTACCTTGAGGGAGAGAAAAAGAAACACACAATTCCCTACATGGAACAATAGGAATGAGTGTGCAGGATGACAGCAGGCTCTTTTCTGGACCAATTTGGCATAAATTTTCAAAAATCAAGGAAAGCAACAAGTCATACCAACAAGATATGTTTAGAAGAATTACTCTATTGGTGAGGTAAAAAGGAAGAGATAGGCTTCACTTTGTGGAGAAAAAAGAATCTATGTTGTGAGGTACTATCTACCAGTTTCTGTTGGCGAGGAAAAAGTAAAACTGAAAGACCCATACACACAACCCTATGGCATAAGTCATATTCTTGCTAGCCTACAATGTGGGTCTGGGCCCTTTCTCACGTATACTTCCTGCAAATAGTTGGACCAGAAAGAACACGATTCAAAGATAAGCAAGGATCAAAAACTAGAACAAAACATGTCCAAAAAAAAAGAAAAGGAAAAAAGAAAAAACTTATGACAGATGAAGGATGCGCATCAGAAAAATACTGTCACAAAGTAGATAAAAATTGTAACCAAAATTGGTATATTATTATCAATGAAAAAAAGAATGAGGTAATTACCTGTATAAAACAGGAGTGCGCAGGAGAAACCAAACCATAGAGTTCAGGGAAGATTTTTTTAAATGGGCAAGATAAAACAAGAGCTGGTAAAGCTCAGGAAACATATGGAGAGATATGAAAGCCAAACTGCAATCCACACAAAAATAATTCTAAAAGCATAGCAAGGGACAAGGAGGACAGGATTGAGGAAAACACCAAAAATGAAATAAAATGAAACCATGAGAAAAAAAAGACTGGAGAGAAAATAATAGCTGTGTAAGACAGGAAAAGGTGATACAATACACAAATAACTGGTGTTCCCAAAGGGAAGTGGTCAGCTAATTCAGTAATCAATAAATTCAATGGTCAGATTTTTACTTCATCTTACAACAGCATTTGACACTATTAACCAATCTTTTCTCTTTGCAACACTTTTTTTTTTTTCCACTTGGCTGATAGGACATCTGATTCTTCAGGTTTCCTCCTACCTTCTTAGTTTCCTCTGTGGTCCCTCCAGATTGTTCAACTTTCTCACAGATCCTAGTGACTCAACTTTCAAAGAACAGTACAGGATATGATTACTTCTCACCATTTCCACTATTATTACACTGGTTCAAGACACCATCATCTGTCACCTGGATTACCATAATAGCTTCTTAGTCTTGCTGCACCTACCCTTTCCCACCTACTTCAATATAGTGGTAGAGTGATATAAATTTCTTCATGAAACTTCCCAGAACAAAATCATTCAATAGTTTAACATACTCAGAGTAAAAGTCAAGGCATCTAACAATTGCCCACATGTCCCTACATATGGTCCACCATTACTCAGTGAAGAATGTTTCCTTTTTCTCCTCAGCTGCTTTTGCTTTCTTGCCATTTCTTGAACATGCCAAACAGGCTCCTACTTCATTTACTTTGCACTTGTTTCCTGTGACTAGAACGGTGTCCCCAACAGAGAAACATAACACCCTCCTTCATCTGTTATACTTTAGGTCTGTATTCAAATGCCAAACTCTCAGTGAAGTATTTTTCACCAAGTTCCCCCTCTCCTCTTTCCTTGCTTTATTTTGCTCCTTAACACCTACTCTCATCTAACATAACATACTATCTGTTTGGCTTATTTGCTTTGTTTATTGTCTTGTTACCCCTCCCTGCCATGAAGGCTGGGATTTTGTTTGTTTTGTTCACAGTATAACCCCAGCATCCACAATAGTATCTGCTATGTAATAAACTCTCAAAAACTACTTGTTATATGAATGAACTGAAAAAATATTACAGAGATATAGTGCTTAAAGATATGAATTCAGAAAAAAAAATTCCAAAAATAAAAGATGAATGTACATGTTGAAAAGTTATACCAAGTCCCAGGATAAATAGGTACTAACATTGATGTGTATGTCCAAGATTTAAAAGATAAAGAAAGAAAGAGAGAGAACACTGATTACATAGTAGAAGATTTAAAAAATAATAAAATATGACAGAACTAAGGTTAAACATCATATCAATGAATGTGTTAAATTCAATAAAAAGTAAATGGCAAAGCAAAAACTATACTGCATACAAGGGACACATTTAGCCTAACTTTGGGTAATTCACAAAATCTCTGGAGAGGGGAAGCCAGGATGGCTCAGCGGGTTAGGCGCTCACTTTGCAGCCCTGGGGATTGAAGATCGAATCCCGGTCCCAGCCTATGCAGTCCCATATGCTGAACTGGGGTGTGCTTCCCATGTGGGAGGCCCCCAGTTCGGTTCTCTCCCCTTGGTTCAGCCCCTGGCTCAAGGGTGTGTGTCTCCCATGCGGGAGGCCCCCGGCCTGGCTTCCACCCTGTGCAACCCCCGCCCACCTGTGTGGAACAAAACCATATTGAAAAATGATGCTGTACAACTATGGAGATTGCTCTGGGCCCTCCCCCTTCTCTCTGTCTCTCTGTCTATCTCTGTCTCTCTGTCAAAAACAATAAAATAAATCTGTTTTAAAAAATCTCTGGAGATTATTAAAATCTAAATGAATAAGACTGGCCAACTGATTAACTCTGAAGGTGGGCCTGGGGGTTTCTATATTTCTAATATATTTTCCAAATTATTGGTAATCAACCAACCAACCAGAAATAAAATGAAAAAAGACTCATGGGGAAAGCCAAATTAAACATGAGTGCACAAAGAAACCAGATTACAAACATATTTTTTGACAAGAATAGAATTCAGTATTACACTTGACAGAAAGGGTACATTTTATAAAGCTAATGACTCAATCTAAAATGAAGAAGAATCATCTGAAGAAAACCATAAAATAACATTACTTATAAATATCTATTAAAAGATCTTAAAATATTAGCAGACATAAGATGGTTTTTATATGGGGAAATACAGCATGGCATAGATTGCTTGGTGTTCACAAAAAATAATTTTCTTCTAATTCCAGTACCAATTAGACTGCATTTCTGGAGCAGACTGGAAATAGCTAAAATAGTAGTGTTTCTTGTAATATCTTCTCATAATAGCAAGAAGCAATCACATCCCCTAGAGCTAAGCAGACACTTGACCCACCTTCCATGTTTTCCCAGGTGATAGTTTTACCATTTTTGTTGAGAAACAGTCCTCCCTAGGCCTCTTGTACACCTACCTGTATTGTGTGAGTGTATCAAGATTGTAATAGCTCTTTCATCTGGACCATTCTTCAGGATTTTTATGTAACTAGCAATCTTGAAAGCTATGGTAACATCTCCCACCAGACAAAGAATAGGCTTGCTTACTGATTGCTAACAAAATGATAGGTTCCTCAGATGAGGCACAAACCTAATGTGTGGGTAGCATCCATTTGGGCCCACTGTGTCAGCTTGTGAGACTTGGGGACAGAGGAGCCAAGCAATTCTGCTGAATCTCATGCACTTTGCTGTGCTTGTTCTGTGCTTTCTTGCTCTTGATTACCTTTGGCACTCAGGGGATTGTGGCAGGTTTGCTCTTTGCTGTCCTCAGTGAGACTAGAATTCTCTGAGAGTTATGCCACTGCATAATAATACAGGTATGTATCTTTCTAGCTTCTATGTACAAAAGTTACTGTCAGGCAAAATGATGCTCTAGGAAAAGAACTTACATATTTGGCAATAACATCCTTGTTTTCATGTTGAGCAATATCATACAGAATCACAGCACAGCGAGAGCTTAGTTCTGGTTCTTCAGAAGCCAGTAGGTTGATTAGAGCTGGAATGCCTCCTGCTTCGACCACAGCATGCACTACACTTTCATGGGTTGAGATATTACTCAATAACCCGACTGTTTTGCACTGTAATTTTATTTTGGAAACTTTCAATAGATTGATTAAGGCAGGAATGGTGCCTGCAATGAAAAGACCAAGAAAAAGCATGAATTATTTGAAACGATTTATAGTCAATTTATCATACAAATATTTGACAATATTTGAGTATTGTCAAATAAACAATTAGAAAATAATTCTATAAAATGTTTATGAAATGATCACGTGAAATTATATGAGTATACTTTTCTGTCTTGTCTACAGAATGGAGAACTGTCATTATTCATACATCTGATTTTCACATAGTATACCACCATGCATTTCATATTGGTAGCCCTAAGCCACTTTGAAACACTGAAATTTGGCTAAGATTATTGACAAATTCTTCGAGCTACCATATGGTAGAGTTCTGTTTTGTTTACTGCATCAAATTTGTGTGGCAGTGTTTGTGTAGTTATTTTATCATTTTATTATGTTCTACTCATTTTTTATATAAGCAACTGAAGAACAAAAATAAAGTGCTGGCTCTAATATAAAGCAACATTGGCCTCATTAATTACAATCTGTTCAAAGGTGAAAATCATTGGACATGATGAAAATAGAAAATCTGACTTCAATTGGATGTTTGTTATATCAGTTCAGTGTGAAAGAAAAGAGCACATTATAGAGCACACACAAAAAGCTGGAAAATACAATGGGTATAATTAAGTCTTTATTTATATATGTATCTGAAATGTAACCTCCCACATGACTTATTTATCTATGGTTCACGTTTGGACACAGATTTTGTATGTGTTTTCAGCAACACAATCAGGGACTACCTATAATAATTTTTTCATTCATTCATTCATTCAACAAATATTTAAGGAGTATTGCATGTGTATTCAATATTCACATTAGAGTTAGTGGCTACTTTATTGGACAGTGAAGATAGAATATTTCCATCATTTCAGAAAGTCATATTGAACAGTGCTGTTCTCAAAACAACCCTATGACATAGGGACCATTTTATTAATGAGGAAACTAGGTTTAACAAAGATAAGCAATTAGCCTAAGTTCTAAAGGCAGAGCTACTTAAAACCCAGGTCTGCTCCTACAAAGCACAAAAACTATTTTTAATTCTAAAAATAAATTGTGTAAATACATAACAAAGATTATTTCTAAATGAAAGTAGTAAATATAAGAAGTAGTAAAGTAATATCATTTTTTAATTTGCAAATTTTTAGAGAAATGAGATTTACGTATATAGTTGGGTTTTTTTATTTTGTGGAAAATGAAATATTAGGTTATCAAATAAAAGAAGTAATCTTAGAAAAAAATAAAACAAAAATTTTAAATCAACTAAAAAGTTTTTCTCCACAATTAAAAGTAGATTTTAAAGTAATTAGCTCTGCATAAAACAGCATAAGCAAAAGATAGTGGATAAATCTTACAGTACCTGCATCTAAAATAGATTGCCAGTATTTATCATTTGCTAAGCAAATCACTTCTAAGGACATGACGGCCATCATCCTTCGTTTATAGCTTTCACACTGCAACATTTCTGGTAAGTATTCAATAGAAAAACACATGTTGTAATTTATAGAAGAGAATGGAACGATTGATTCTATTTCTGTACAGGTCAAATGAAGCCATGAATTGAAATCACCATCACCACCAACCACAATTAAATTCCCTGTTTGTGACTTTCTGTGAGATGCTGAACATGTTGCAAACACCCATGCTCTCTCGGGTTTATAATCTATATAATTAGTACAGATAATCCAAATACTCTTTATCTTGGGTCTGAATGACTTAGATTGACTGATAACATGGTTCAGGTTCACTTGGAAAATAGTACACACCACAGTGGCCTGAAATTAGTTGTTGAATAAAATTTGAAATACAGTTTTCTAGGATGTCAATGTGAACTACATTACTGTCAGTAAAAATTTAATGTCCATTAAATCATATTGAGGCTTTATATATTTCCTGAGTATGAAGAAGGAACTTCCACTCCAGACAGGAGATAATACAAATGTACATCTTCCTAACAATGTGTATGATATAAAAAAAAACCAAAACCCACATAGAAGTATTTGTGCCTCATCTATTTTTACCCAGCCCTATAATAACCAATCTGACCCTCAATTCTACCTTGGCTAGATCACTCAATGACTCTCTTTTAATATTCACTGTCTACTCCAAGAGCTAATCCTGGAGACTTATAATAAACTCTGACTATTCTTCTTTTGCTCATAGTGGAAATGGACAGTGTAAGGACGGAGAGCTACTCCTGGGCTCAAAGCAAAGAAACAGTGGCCAGATGCTCACTGGTTATTGTTGTGTTTGCATCATTCTCAGGACTTCCCAACAATAGCTGTGAAGGAATGGCTGTCAGGAATTTTTTTGTGTCATTAGGCTGTTCCTGTTAGGAATACTATTCTACTATTAAGATGAGGGTATTTCACATGTGTTAATCTATTCAAAGTAATAGGATGATTTTCTTAGTACCTCTTAAAAGACCAAGATATAATATAATAATATATATGCACACATACATAAACATTGAAAATATTTTCCAATATTTCTTGGGGCTGATATAATTAGAATGTGTTCCCAGTACCCAGTAAATTTCAAAAGCAGGTATCGATCCAGTTTTGAAACCAATTATTCAGATTTCTTGAATCAGTAGAATGGAGTTGAAAAATCATAAACATATCTCTTCCCCTCCTAAAGTGAGTTGTTGGGAAAAGTGCCAGTCTCAGTTCTAATTTATTTTTTGCTTTAGTTTTTATTTTATTAAAGTAATACATACTCTTGCTTCAGAGTTAAATGTTACTAAAAGGTCTATAAAGATATAGTATGATTCCTTGCTTCACCTTCTCCACTCTTCTGAGTATGTCTCTCCAGATATAACCATTCTGGACTCTTTTTCTATACCTTCCTGTGATTTACATATCTCCATATTTCTAAATATTTATACACACAGTTACCTTTTGCTATATCAATTTTAGATTTCATCAACTGACTTCATGTTATGGCAAATGAGAAACTAGCTTTTTCAACACAGCTCTGCCATTTCCTCTACTTCCCCCTCCTCATATGTATAGTTTTTAGTTAAATGAACAGTCAATACTTACATTATGATGCCTATACAGATATTATTCACAGCTAAGCACTGTAGTGCACTACAGTTGTTTCTCCTTACTTTTGTTTTTCCTGGAGGTAATAATTTCCTTATTTCATCTGCTTAGTTTTCTTTGTACCCATTGGTAACTCCTCCCACATTTTCCTTTTAACCTGAATATACAGTTTCCATTCTGGGACTTCCCTTTGCTGTCATCTTTAAAATTCCTTTTGCTTTTCTCTTAGATCAGACTCTCAACTTCCTGTTTACTGGGGAGAATTCCCACCTTAGCATCTTTAGGTCTTTCCTGGTAAGGGGCTGCAGAGAGCACTCCTGACTGACACTTCTACTTCTTAAGCCTATGGAGGATTTATGGTGTAAGTCTCAGAAAGTTTGTTTTCCCACTGTTGGCTTGGAATGATTTCTCCAGACAGCTAAGTCATGAAGACTTGCCTATCTGTTTCCAATATTTTATTTTATTTCTGCTGTATCCTTTCCTGCTTTCTCTTGAATGCTTTTTCACTGTTGCTGCTGGTGGTGTTATTTTTATTTAATCTCCTTATAATTTTAGTGGGGTATTGGGAAGGAGTAAAATTAGAAGTGCACATTTAATTGGCCTAGTAATCCTTACCCTTATCATATTTCTGAGTAGATTGAATACAAATTTGGACAAAAATCTTGAACAGAATTTTTTACAAATCATTTGTCAGAATGTGAGGGAAAATGTTACTAAATCTGTCTGTAAAATTAGGAAGTAAGGAATAAATTGGAGGAATCTTTTCCACTCAGACAGACTTTAACTTCCTCCCTTTCTCCTTTTTTTTAATTTGCTTTTTAGATAGAGAAGAAGATGGTTGTGCTTTTGGAGAAACTTGGAAAATAAAAATAAATATAATAATGTGAAATGTCTGGATTATTTATCTTTGATATTAATTTAGAAATAAAACTATTTTTGCACTAACAAAAATATAGTTATTGGGGAAGCCAGGATGGCTCAGTGGGTTAAGTGCTCACTTTGCAGCCCTGGGGGACCAAGGATCAAATCCCGGCCCCAGCCAGGGTGGACCCATGTGCTGAACTGGGGAGTACCCCCAATTCAGTTCTCACTGGGGTGAGACCCTGGCCCACTGCCTGCCCTGTGCAGCCCTGTGCCCACCTGTGGAGTGAAACTATGTGGAAAAACCAATGATGTGCAACTATAGAGACTGTTCTGGGCCCTCCCCCTCTCTCTGTCTCTGGTTCTGTATCTCTGTCTCTCTCTCTGTCAAAAACAATAGAAATAAATCTTAAAAATATATATATATAGTTATTATTTGCATTTCTTGTTTTAACTAAAAAATGTTTATTTCATGATTTTTAAATGTTTAAAATATGATGCACGTATTACTGCCTTTTATTGGCTCTCTTTCAGAGTATCAGTAATTTAAATAACAGAACATTTATTTTAAAGTGATTACATGTTCTATACTCACCTACCAAAGTTTTCCAAACTGGGAGTTCAGGAATATTTAACTCTATTATATGCTTGAGAACCTCTGTGTGGAAGGTTAGCACTGATAAATGAATTATGTTATTTCCTTTAATATCGGTTTTTCTCCAGTTAGCACCAAGAGAAAACAGGTACTTAATAGTATCCAGTGCTCCTGAAGTGGCAGCAAGTAACAGTGGAGTACACTGATTCCTAAAAATCAAGGAACATATTATAGTAATTCAGCACACATATAGGGTCAAATCTACTGATTAAAAGCTATTCAAATTGCTATTCGAGGAAGTCACTTTTATACCACTACTTCTCTTTATTCTGTGTAGTCCACATGCTAATAGATTTACCTCTCTTGCCTTGGTTGTGAGTATTTGTCCCTACTCTCTCTCCCAAATTAATTATCATGCCTTATAATTTGTTCAGAAGTTGGTAATGCAAAAATTTCTTAGAATACACTATTTCATCTTACCCTTATAACCACTGAATGAGTAAAGGCTATAACAAGGCAAGTACTATCAGCCCATTTTATGAGTGATGAAACTGAGGTTCAGGTAGTATTCCAACCCATTTCTTTATACTTCATGTCCAGTTCTTAAATCCCAGTTTCCTCATTGTGGCAGAAACAGTTCTCAAAAACCCATTATCTGCTTTTTAGCGGGTGAAGCTCTTTTGGTTGTGTACCTGACAATCCAGGCAAATTTGTGACATTCCCAGCTTCCCTTATAGATAAGCATGTCCACCAGACTTAAATTTGGCCTACATGATAGTGTTACCTGGATGACTCACTAAAGTGAAAAGAAGGGCACCACTACTTTCCCTCTCTCTTTCTTCTCATGGTTAGATACAGGTATAATAATGAAAGCAGGAGTTCCCGTTTTGTACCAGAAAACTAACCACACAAGAAGAAGCAACAAGAGGAAGTCTGGGTCCCTCCAATTCTCAAGTCTTTATGCCAGCTCTCAACCGTGAACCCAGACTTCGTGAAAAAGAACTACATGTTTATCTCATTTAAACTACAATTACTTCTGGGTATTTTTGTCACAGCAGCTTCAATTGTATCATAGCTAATATTACAGATCTAGCAATGTGACCCGAAGCAAATTGGCTGTCTTCATCTGTAAAAGAATGAGGATAAGAACAATCAGCTGACAGTGCTGGTGTAAGGAGTTAATATGGTGCTTGGCACAGTCTCATATGCAGTTCCTCTCTCCTCTTTTCACCGTATCACATTGCCTCAAACATTACTTTTTTCCCCCCACCCCATCATTTTATCCAAATTTCTTTTCATGAAATTCCTTTCTCTTGCTGCCTGTTCTTGAACTCTCACCTCTATTCAACTGGCCCCAATCCTCTTCTCTATTCCTGTTTTCTTGAGCCCTGGGGAAAATCTTGCCCTTTATGAGTAAGCATCTCTTCAGTTTCTCCATTTTTACTTTAACAAGACTTCTCTTGTTGCTTTCTTTCTCCTACTCAATGGTAGGAATAAAGATTACTTTTACTTCTCATACCATCACTCTGGTTTTCCTCATTTGAAAAATATGCTATCAAATTCTATTACTCTGTCCACTTCCACACTGTCATTGCCTCCTGCCCAAGCGGGTCCTCTTCCACATCCTAGCTCATGCACTGCCTCACCAACATGCCTCCTCTTATTATCAGTGACTTCACTTCCCATGCTAATTACCATATGTGCTCTGATCTCTGAGTTCCTTGTCATACCTTCATTTGTACTCCATAGACATACACACCAGCACGGTCACCACTTCTCATTAGCTCCACAGGACATCTTAAGCTTGGTAACTGTCCTCTATACTAATCGTTTGCTTCTTCCTTATATTCACAGATAGCTTCTTACTTCTACCTCTGATACCCAATTTTTTGACCTTTTACAATATAACCAGTCTTTGCAGCCCCCTTGTGTCCAAAGACACGTTGTCAAAGTATGACAGAACCAGAAGCTATACTCAGGTCTCCACATTCCATGGTCTCTCCAGAATCTATTAGTCAGACAATTTATTAGTCAGAGACCCTGGTTTCCTAAAAGCTTTCTCCACACACATTTCTACCTTAACCTAAAGGGAGGATTAATTTCTTCACTGAGTAATAATGGACAGGTTATTTGAAGACCCAGAAATATCTGAATGAAACTATGCCAAAATCATGTTCAGAGATTCAAAACAATAACCTGGTCTTTTGATCCAGCCAAGAATGTACCCTCAAGAGAAGTTAAGCCTCCACCCTAAAGGTTGATCCCCAGCTAAACAGTGAAATAAAACAAACAAACAAACAAAAAAACTGTTTGGGATGTTTTGCTATTTCAAAGTTATTTTCTTCTTTTTAATGTGTTTTTCTTCTGAATACCATTAGCTATTTCTCCTGTCACCCAAGGCCTGCCCACTTTGGTTTGGAGCCCTTGGACTGCCTTCAAGTTGTGTAGGTCCCAATTCAGAGTAACTTTCTCCTCTCCCGTCTCAGACTTCTTTCAGGTCACTAAGCAGTTAACCTGATAAACTAGTTTGTAGATCCATATTATTGGCAAAAAGCTAGGACAGACCTAGGGCTTAGTTCTTATTCTTCCAGACAACATGCATAGGAAAATAGAAAGTCTGTCTTTAAAGTCCTAAAGTTGTAGGAGGAGACAGTGACTAGAAATGACAGCAGAGTAAACCTTACACAACCTTTCAAATCAATCATACCTCCCATTTCTTTCAGTGCCTGGGACAAGCCATGAAAGCAGAAATGTATATTTTTACAAATGCTTAATAACTTACTCAGCTGTTGCCTCTGCTTCTAGCAAACTAGGATCCTTCCTACAGAGAATAATGATGATGCAGATATTGTCATAGAAAGCAGCAAAGTGAATTGGCATCCAGCCTCTTTTTTCAGACAGTGTATAATCAGCTTTGAAACAGAGTAGACAGATGACTGTTTCTAATGAGCAAGCCTGTGCAGCCAGGTGTAGAGGTGTTGGACCTAGAAAGGATGGAAAATCACTTCAGCAGTCAAAGATCTAACATTCCTAAAGACATGCCTTTTTGATATCCAACCAGAGCTTAGTATTGTGTGATACAGAAGCTCCAAGATAAGCACTAAAAGAATTATTTTAGGCTACTCTATATTTCTTTATTTAACTTGTGATATCTGACCATTAAAAATCAATACTTCTTTGTAAGTTAAGAATAAATAACATTGAAAATATTATTTTAAATTAAGTCAATGTGTTAGTCTTGTGATAAACCATTTCTTGTTTATTTTCTATCTGATTCAAATGTTTTGTAGTAGGAGATAAGGTCTTTTATACAGTACAGTACCCCTCACCGCTCCAATAAAGGGTCATGCAGCCCACAATATCAGTAGTACTAAGGATGAAAAACACTTCAAAGACATATTAAGAGTCAGAGAAGTTCTGGAGGGGTTTACACAGTCTGAAGAAACTATTATCTGGCTAAGAACCTGGCCTAGGAAATAAATGTTCTTTGGGGGCCTGGAGGCCATATTTATCTCCCGTTTCTCTGAATTTCTATAGTACATCACCATATGTTAATTAGGCCAGTGATTGTTAAATGCTACCCTCCATTCATCCATACATGCATTCATTCAACAACTATTTCCTGAGTTCCTACTAACGCCAGACTTTCTTCTGGGCACTAGGATACCGTGTCAATGTAAACCACATCTTTGCCTTTTATGGAATTCAAGTGAGGGAGACACAATAAACAAATAAATAATATTATGCAAAGTAGTTATAAGTGATATTTAGAGAAAAAAAAAGAAAGAAAGAAAAGAGAGAGAGAGAGAGAGCAATAATGCAGGCAGTGCATTATCATTACTCAACTGCAAATACCTACAGGTAGGTGGGGCTGATAGGTTTCCTTTTCCCTGCAGGCCCACTCACCTCCCTTCACCACCCACCCTGTGCTCTGCCCAAGCACATTTAGCAACCCTTGTCCTTTGGTTTCTTATCAGTATCTGCCAATAGGGAACCCTGGAGGAGGAAGGGGAATGTCAGGACACTTATTCTCTGAGTTTCTTTTCTGGGGTTATTTCAGGTGAGCTGTGTTCTCCACCAGTGCAAGGTTTGAATAACTACTGCCTTTCCCTTAAAAATTCAGGTCTTTGTAAATTTGTTTTTGGTTAGTAATCCTTCCTTGAATTATCTTATATAGAATATAAAAGCATTGCATCTTAGATATATATATAGAAGGTATAATCTCTCAATATTTTTCTATTTTCTCTATATCCAATACTTTGCTCAAATTTCTCACCTCAGTCAGGAATGACTCAGACCTCAGACCTCATAGATTGCTACTGTCACCAGATGGCAGCATATCTAAATAGTAACAGGATTGGTTTATTTACCGGTATTTATCTTTATTTATGGCATAAAAACCAGTTTAGGGCCTGATTTTATAAAAATAAGTAGAGATGACTGCAAATTTCACAATTAAAAAGAAAAAAAAAACTTTAGGAAAATATGAATAAATTATCACAGGTACAAAAAAATGTATGAGTATACTTCAAAATGTACACAAAACATGTGACATTCTCACAAAACAGAGCATTTTGGAGATTATATACTATAAGAAAAGTTTTAGTATATGCAATAGCACTTTAAAGTACACCAAATGTTTTACTTAACGTCTTACCATTTCTTTCTTTTTTCATGTCCAGTTTTGATGACTCTGTTTTAAAAGGAAATACACATAGAAATATGATTATCACTATATAGCAGTTTCCTAAATTAATTCAAACAGACTCATATTATGAGTAATAAGAATAAGAGGACTATATTTAGATACAGATGGCAGGATAACATCAAACAGGATTTGTTATAACTTTTGGTCAAGCCAACTGGTCATGTTGCATGAACCTGACATGTCAGAAAAGATCTGGAAATGCTGCCTCTCTGGTGGCTGGTTAAAACTCACAGTTGAGGCAGTTTGTGTTGGTTAAGTATTAATAGATGGACATTGCCAGTTGAGTTATACATTCTTCCATACTTCAGAATCTACCCAATGCTCTGCCAATGAAAATGCAAGTAGTCACAGAATGAATGAGACTTTAATTCACCTAAGATGTTTTCACAACAACAAAAAAAGCTTAAAATATAACATAACTTTAAATAATAATCACCCATTGCATTTAAATGTGACTGAATTTGTGCTCTACTTTAAGTTCATTCTGTATTGAATATTTTAATCAATATGAGCATCTTAATATTAAAATATTAAAACATTTTGCATGTGAAAATTTAAGTTTATTAAGATAGCTGAACTATAACACCAACATTTTTTTTATTGCCAGTATTGTTGCATCAGCCATTAGACACTTTATCTGTATTTTGCTCTTCAGTTATAGAGAAACTTTATTTTCATTTTCAGCTTTATTATTTTCATATTGGTTATGTATATTCTAAAGAATACATAAACATGTATGTATATCTAATAATCAGGAAAAGTTGCTTTTTTAAAGTTTAAATGAGGGTAGCCTTAAAGGTGTCATTAATCTGAAAAAATATTACTATAGAAGAAATTTTTGTTATTAAATACAATTTAAGTTTATGCAGTGTGAAGAAACTATCCCCTGGTTGAGGACCCTGAGATGAGAAATAGATATTCTGCTAGAATCTCTACTTACCTCCCTTTTCTCTGAATGTCTATAATAAATCACTGCATATTAAGTAGGACAGTGATTATCAAATGCTACCTAGCTTGCATTCATCCATACATGCATTCCATTCAACAATTATTTTCTCAGTACCTACCAGTGCCAGGCTTTCTTTTGGGCACTAGGATACCATGCTCTTTGTGAAGCTTATATTCAAGTAAGGGAAACCCAGTAAATAAATAAATAAGCCCAGATAGGGAGCCATATGTGAAACTTAGAAAACTTAAAAGTAGCCCCTCTGACATAAATGAAACAAACCTCAACTTGGCTCTAGGTGCTAAGGCCCAATTTTAACCTTGCTCTAAGAGCAACAGACATTCTTAATGCTGAATAGGGGTAAGTAAACAATTTAGACTTAACAACTTGACGATACCTTGGCTAAACATAATAAAGCGTCTCTGGTTGACATTGAAGTTAGCGTTGCACAGCTGACATATGATAGAAACTCTGTTGTGCAGGGCAGCGTGATGGAAGATAGCATAGCCCGCCTCGTCTGAAACGTTGACTGTCGAGCTTGAGGTTTTACGGCTGAATGTGTGGAAAACAGCAAATAATCCTCTTTCAACAGCAGATTTCATACCATATGGTATACTCTAAAATTATTAGGAAGGCCAGAATTAGTTTTTTTTTTTTGAAGGTAAGTTTTTTTTGTTTGTTTGTTATCAAATATTATTTATTTATTTATTTATTTTTGACAGAGAGAGAGAGAGAGAGAGAGAGAGAGACAGAGACAGAGACAGAGACAGAGAGAGAACTGAACAGGGGGAGCTCCCAGTTCAGCACATAGTTCTGCACTGGCCGCAGCCGGGACTCGATCCCTGGTCCCCCGCGCTGCAAAGTGAGCGCTCAACCCACTAAGCCATCCCGGCCTCCCCCAGAATTAGTTTTTTTCAAAGTATACCTAAAGTTTGGCTTAAGGAGAAAAATGACAGTGAGATATATTAATATAATCACACAATTGTGGCTCACTTACAGTAGAATTTTCTTATGATCCATGTGGAAAGTGTCTCAGTGGGCAATGTTAGAGCTATAAACACAAAAAACTTCAAAAAATATATTTGGGAAGTTGCTTATTTTCCCCCTTTTAAAAGAAAGAAGTTGCAGATCCTTTTTTGAAGACAATTAAAACAAGTATGTATCTGAAGTACTTTAAAAGCAAAGGGAGACCACTGGGTTCCTTTTCTGAGTAAAGAATACAGTTCTAATTTAGAAGTCTAGCAACTTGAAATATAGAGCTGTAGAAATATAGTTGGTCTTTCTTCTAGGTCTCAAAATGGAGAAGTAAAAATATCACACTCTTCTATGAGACATTCTGGCTGCTTAAATTTTAAAATTAAACTAACAGATTGTTAAATTATAAAATTTATGGGCATTTAAACAAATAAATGCTAAACAAGTGCCAGCATAGTTTTTGAAATTGGTGAGCTCACCACTTAATTTACCAGGGCCAGAAGCTATAATAGTAAGTCACGGCTTGTTGAAGCAGATGTACAGATCTGATTCTGAAAGTTAGGTTTGCTTCTCAGGTTTTGTTTCCAAGACTGAAGCTTGGCTCTGCTATTTACAAACTATTTGATTTGGGAAAGATCCTTAATTGGCTGCACCTCAAATTTCGTATTTGTAAAATAGGAATGATAACAACAATACTTAGTACCTTGAAAGAATTTGTTGAAAGCATTTATAATCGTGCCTAACATACAAAATAATCATTCAATAAATATCAGCAATTATTAAGATCAGTCATAATCCAATTAAGAGGTAGTTTTGTAACCATTTCACAAACTTATAGTCTAGAACTGTATAACTTTTCAACTGCTAAAATGTGTTTTAATTTCATATTAAAGATTTTATTTAGCCTATTATTGATCCCTAAGATAAAAATCTGAGACAAAAACTTATCTATAATATATGACTTCTTATACTAAATTATGTGGTAATCACTGAATTAATTACCTTGCATTTCATAGCTTTTTTGAAGCCAAATTTTTTCTTAAATTGTTCATGTAATTGAACATCTGTCAGTGGAAGTCTTTTTGGTCTTAGGTTGTCCACTATTTCATTTATGGCTCCCCACCACTGTGTCTTATATAGATGCTGATAGAAAGGTTCAAGTTCAAAGTAGATCACATAGTATCTACAAAAAATGTTTTTAAGGTAAATTTTCTGACTTAGAAAAATTTGCTTACTTTTTTTTCTATGCTGGCAAAACTTCATTATTTTTTTTAATAACAATTAAATACAAAAAGGTAGTTTAAATTGTACTTGATTGTCAATATTTTAATAACATGATTATCAACTGCTATTAATCCAGTCTCTCTATAACAAGTATCTTCCCCATACTGGCACTTCTAATTGATTCTCGTGACTGTGAACAGGAGCATTGCCTGAAAGTCACTCAAAGCCCTAACTCTGGCAGAAGGAATTCTAGGTCTACCTTTCAACCATCTGTTTAAAATCATCTTACAAATTTATATGCTAACTTTTAATCTAGTTATGTCTACATTTGCTTTCTCAAGGGTTTACCTGAGTCTGACCTGGATTATTGCTTTGGGTATTGGCTCCTTGACTTCTACTCCCTGCAGCAGTGGACTAGAGAAACCCCCAACCCACCAAGTCATTGAGATGTAGGTAGGCAACAGTCCTAATCCCCTATTATGCTGAAATAGAAAAGTGACAAAATTTTGAGTGACTCTGTTCCCTGGGGTTGCTTAATTTAGCATTCCAGGTAGACCCTGGGTTCAGAGAGGACATTATGAACTTGACCTCAAAGGCAAGGGAAGTAAAAGCAAAAATATATGAATGGAACTATATCAAACTAAAATGCTTCTGCACAGCAAAGGAAACCATCAACAAAGTAAAGAGGAAACAAACGAAATGGGAGAAAATATTTACAAACAATAGCTCTGTTAAGGGGCTAATATAAAATATATATAAGGAACTCGTACAGCTCAACAAGAAAACAAAAATCCAATTGAAAAATGGGTAGAAGACCTGAACAAACACTTTTCCCATGAAGACATACAAATGACCAACAGATATATGAAAAAATGCTCAACTTCACTAGCTATTAGGGAGATGCAAATTAAAACCACAATGAGATGCCACCTCACACCTGTTACAATGGCTATAATCAACAAGACAAGGGATAATAAGTGCTGGAGAGGCTGTGGAGAAAAAGGAACCTTCATAACACTGTGGGTGGGAATACAAATTGGTGCAACTACTATGAAAAGCAGTATGGAGGTTCCTCAAAAAATTAAGAATAGAGTTACCATACGACCCAGCAATCTGTCTTCTGGGTAGCTACCCAAAAACCTTGAAAACCTTAGCCAGCAAAGATATATGTACCCCAATGTTCACTGCAGCACTGTTCATGATGGCCAACCTGTGGAAACAACCAAAGTGCCCTTTGATAGATGACTGGATAAAGTAGTTATGGTACATTTAGACAATGGAATATTACTCCGCGATAAGAAAAGATGAAATACTGCCATTTTTGACAACATGGATGGACCATGCATATATCCTGACAGAAATTTATAATCTGTCTTCACTTCTTCACATCCCATGGATTCTCCTCAACTTTACCCTTCAACTCAATACACATAGACTTTGTAACCACAATTAAAATTCTTTACCAAGTCACTGTCAAATTTAGAGGGCTCTCTTTATTGACTTGTCCTTTTTCTCTGTTGAATTTTATGCTTTTAACTATTTCCATATACTTAAAATTCTCCCCATTTGGCCTCCATGCTATATCATACTTTCTGGGTCTTTCTCTACCTGTATCATTCCTTCTCAGTCTCTTTTGCTCTCTCTGTTGCTTCTCCCTATACCTTTTAAAAGCTGTTATTCTCCAGAGTTTCAGACTTGGCCCTATCCTCCCAATTACTTTCAAGGGAAAATAACAACAACAACAACAACTTCCTATGTGCTTTTAAATCTCAAGGCTAATCCTCCAACCCAAATGTTTCCTCTGAGCTGTATCACCCATATTTCCAAATTTCAGTGTTCATAACGTGAAAATTTAGGAACACAAATTATAAAAGACCCTAGCAATACTGAAAAAAACAAACTGCTCCAAAAGACGACATGAATAATAAGACTCAGGAGAGGAAGATGCTTTTAACTATATTCCTATGGAAATAAAGGGGGATATGCTGAGTCCACTGCTTTTCAAAGGGCCCATCAGATTTGATCCCTACCTTCATCTCCATTTAACCATTGCTTAATTAAAAGAACTAATTACCATCTCTAAGGATTATTACAAAGAATGTATCAAACTACACAAAGTAATAAATACAACATTTAACATTTCATTGTGTTGGTATATCACTTATGGGGCGGGGGGGGGGGGTATTATTGTTCTAGAATCTCCATCCTGAGGTTTTAACTGAGCTTTTGCATTTTGACATTTTCTTTTCTGCTAACTTTCCATTAATTGTGGCTACTGTGAATAATTACTGAAAGTTCCTTACCTTTTTCCATTAAATTCCATGACCGGTATTGAGTAATATTCTTTGTATCCTGAATCTTCTACAAATGTATTAGCAGCACAATCCCGTATTTTTTCTAAGTTGTTCTAAAACATAAGTTTTATCGCTAAAATATATCTTTAAACACATCTAAACAATTATGAGTTCTTTTAGATGAAATTTTATACATGTAAATGACAAATTTTTAATCCACCAGACCCTAATAATAACTGCATGTATAATATTTGACCCTTACTTTGGGAGTGAGGAAAAGAACAAATGGAATGATAATATAGAGAAAGTAGAAAAGCAATGACAGTTTAAATGTATAATGTTTATACTAGATTTCAGGTGAAGAATTACATTCCCAAACTCTAGAGTATCTCTGTTCAAATATTAATCTTTGAGGAAAATAGAGGAGTATGTAGTGCATGTTTAGGGATTTCTACAGTCCTCTTTGGTTAAGTATTCTAGGGCAAATATGGTCCATACGGAATCTGTAAATTTTGAGGCTGGTAGTTATACCTAGCTTTTTTTTCAGTTTATCTCTGACATCTACCATAATACCTTAGATATAGTTTACACTTAATTTATGTATGAAAAATAAGTGAGTTGGGAAGATATCCATTTGGAGAGCTGCTTAATGCCTGTAACAAGAGTGACTCCTGCTGAATGGTGAATAAGATTAAAAAGTTGTGAAATGACAAACCAGTTCAGGAACAGTAAAAACTTAAACCTTAAAATCTTCCAAAACATTCGCAATTGAAGGGGTGGTTATATCAAATTCAATTCCTCCATGAACATGAAAATACTGATCCTCTTTGTAGTGAAAATTCTGGCATTTAAAATCTCGTCCATAAATAAATGGAGGTAATTCTCGTTCTGTCTTAACTTTGTCATCTCAAAAAAATAAAATAAAATAAATTATTTATCTAAAAGGTGAAAAACAGCATATAAACATAATGTTTTTTAAGATCTAGATTCTCATTCACACAAAATGAAAAAATCCACATCAAATGAGTATTTTGGCAAGTATAGCCTATAAATTATTTATGCTCTTAGTGAATATTTTCAACAGTGAAATATATCATATATTTTTGTCATTTTCTGCCATTTCATTATGTACACATTCTAAAAGAATAGTCAAAACATTCTACTTAATTGATTTCTATATGTGAGATCAAGTCTAAAATCTTATTATCAGAAAATATTTGAAACACTGTGTCTTAGTCTTTGTTTAAATAAGCAAAACTTTACCTGAACTGGTTTAGGTAAAAAGAGACATTAAAAAGAAATAACTGGGTATCTCTCACATTACAAAAATAGCCAGTTGACTTTTCTAGAAAGTAATGAAACCACACATAAAACATTTATTTAAAAAATAATTTTAAAAATCTTAGTAAGGTTTGTTCAATATTTTGACTTGTTAGCAGAATATTGTTTCATCAATATAAAGTATATATTTTGAGAATTGTAAAAGGTACAGAAAAGTACAAAGAATGATATAATAACCTAATCTCACCACCTGGAATTCACTATTAACATTTAGTCATATTTGCTTGTAATAATCTAAGTAATAAAACATTACAAAAATAGCTAACATCTTTTAGCAAGGCCCTCTTAGTTCCACATATGCACCATCACTTACCCCTACCTCGGGATTTAAGCATTGTTATGAGCCCATTTTTAAATAGTTCACAGATATGGATAATAATCTTCACTATTTCCAAGCTCATAATACAAATTTTCACTAAGTGATTTGTAAAATTTCTATAGAAACTTTGTCATCTGAATAAAAAGACCACTATAACAAGCCTACATGCATGCTTAAGAATAAAAAAAAAAATACATAAGTTGTGTGCTAATTTGTAGGGAAGAAATAATTTGTACACATTCCTGTCACATTTCATATAAACACTGTCCTATTTCAGCTCTCTATTCTCTTCCATTGATCTATTTGTTAATTATACTACCAATATATAACTAAAGTTTTAAAACATTTTCATCTCCTTTGCAGAAATGTAAGACCAGTCATGATATTTTAGTGCTCCATATTAATTTCAGAATCAATTTTTAAACTTTCATAAAAAACATATTTTGAGTAGAAGTGCATTGAATTTATAGAAACTTTAAATGACATGTGATATATTCACAGTATTGTTCTATCATAAACGTGGCATATTTCCCAATATCTCAGAACTTGTTTTAAGTCTTTCTATAGCCCTTATAATTGGATGAATATATACCAAGTACTATGTATGAATACCAAGTATAATTACTTTGAAGACATCAAATTTTGTTTTTTCTTTCTAACAAGCTACAGTAAGATTACATGCCTAGAACCACAAGCTAAAACAAAATTAAAATTAAATTTAATATATATTTATATTTTACATATGATTTTTTGTGACCATCTTACCTGAAAAAGGCTGAAGCAGACCATTTAAACACGGAACTTTCATCTTCTTTTTTAAACTCAGTAGAAATGGAGTCAGAAAACATATTAACTTCAGGTATCCTATCTCTCTTCTGATCTCCTTTGTCTTTTCAAAGTGTTTTTGAATAACCTTTTTTTGTAGATATAATCTTTGCTGTAGTCTCTGGTAGGTGCAAATATCAAGATAATCCTGATTATATTTTATAGCATTAGTAAGCCAATAGGCTGTTTCAAATATAAAAACATTTTCACACTGTTGAATTTGTGTGGTACTGAATGTCAACTTTAGTATAATATTTTCAGCATATTTCATAAATACAGCTTTTTCTTCAGGGCAATTGGGATTATATGTTGGATCTTCATTCATGTCTTCATCATAGATTCCATTAAAGTCTGGATCATTTGTAATATCAATCAAACCTTCACAGTGAAAAAAAAATTTTTTAGATAGTGAAAACTTCATATTTGGCTTCTTGATAGCATTATAAATTGAACACAGGGTTTCATCTTGAAATCCTACTAGCATGACAGTAAAGGAACAATAAAATGCCAATAAAAGTGTTAAAGGTGAAAAGTAGGTGGATGAGTGGTAACTAAGCAGAGTAAAGAAATATAGAAGTTTGTACAATGATAAAGCATAGATATTTCCATTATCTTTAAAGTAAAAGAAACCAATACAATGGAAACAATGAATCAAGTAAACTATGGAAGAACAAGAATATGTGATCTCCCTTTAAGAAAGAAACCAGTTTTTCACTTGGGCTAAAAGTATAATTTGCTTTTCAAGTGCTATATTTCACATCTGTTTGTTTGCTGATAACAGAAGCAAAACATATGCAATCAATAAAGAACTTGCCTGCTAACTAACCCTGTCAATAAGAATTCAAACTTGATTTTGTTTGTTATAAATGACATATTCCTTGTGACATTTTCTTCCTATTCATAATGAAATTAAGGACTCTTGTTAAATTGTCTTTTGAAAAGTAGTTACATGTATAACATTATCTTTAATCTAGGCTTGAAAAAACATCTTAGAATCATAAAATATGAATAGGAAGAAAATATAGTTTGTAACATATACACCTTAAAATTTAAATAATAAAATCAACGTGTCTGCCTCTCCTCCCCTTCTTTTCCCTTTTCTCTCAGTTCCCTTCTTCCTTCCCTCTCCATTCCTTCCTTCCTCCCTCCCTTCCTTTCTTCTCTCTATCCATTATCAATCTGTCATCCATCTTTCTTTCTTTCTTTTTCTATTATCTATCTATCTGTCTATCTGTCTATCTCTCTATATCTATCATCTATCTATATCTTCACAATACTCTTGGATTTTTAAAATGACCACCATGAGATTCATTTCTCTTTTGCAAAAGAGTAAAATAAATTGAGATTATAAATATATTAAAATGTTTCTGACAGTTAAAAAAAATCTAAATATGGGTCAGATATCACTAAAACTTCCTGTGTTGGAGTAGGTGGGGGCAAGTCAATTCTCACCATAGAAAGACTCAGAAACTAGAAGCACTGAAGAACAGGTCACAGTATCAGAATAAGGTACAGTGGGACCCCCAAGATTGCCTTTCCAAGATAGCACAGCCCATTTCCTTCCTCACTAAGAGTGGGGAGAGGAGGAAGAAGAAAGAGGGAAGAGGAGGGAAGGGGAAGGAGGGGGAAGGAAGAGAAGGAGGGGAGAGAGAGAGGGGGGAGTAATGCGGAGGGAAAAGGGAGAGCAAAGAATGGGAGAAGGGACTTTGGAGAGCAATAAAGGACAGAAAGTGCCTAGAGAAGAATCAATAGGTTCAGAGGGAAGTAGGAAGATGCCACTCTTGCCTGAGGGGCTGCTCTCCCAGTTCACAGTTTTCAAATCCCTCTGGGACAGCCTTGCTAGACCTAATCTCTCAAGATGTGTGACAGCCCTGCCCCACATTTTTATTCATTGATTCAATTTATTTAATGCAATTTAACAAATATTTGTTGATGTCTATCATGTTCAGACACTGTCCTAAGGCACTAAACGTATAGGGATAAATAAACAAAGCAGGAAAGGTCCCTTTTTCATGGAGGTTACACTTAAACTTACTGTTTATTGTTTTTCACATCAGACTTATATGAGTCTCAGCAAAAAATGAAAGCTCAATGACTATAAAATGAATAGGTCAAACTAGAGTCCTTTACAAACATATGAAAATATGTATATTTTATGTGTGTGGATGAATTGTCTCCCCTTTTCAGTTTCAGGATATGATAAAATCTATATAAAATCTATTGCCAGGCTCTCTCCTCCAGTCAAGTGAAATTCTAATACTTATATTTTTCTTTTTACCAGAATTAAGACTTGTTTTTAAGCTGTGCCCACAAATTATGAAAATCTATTTAGAAAATTATTAGATATATCTGATTAATGAAAGCAGATGGACACAGTATCTGTGCTACTACTCATTTCCCATTTCCCTCCCTATTCCACTTGACCTTCTGCAAAGAAACCATGAAAAAATTAAAAAAAAAAAATCAATTAAAAAATTTTTAAATACACTAAAGGGAATGCACCAGGATTTAGTGGCATTGATTGATTGTGTGTGTGTGTGTGTGTGTATACAGTATATGAATCAAGAATAAATACTCATGAACCCAAATGTTACTAAAATACCAAAGCTTAGACTGCTGATGCACATTCTTTACCCTTAACTTCAATCCTTATTCATTTTTGAGAATTATAAAAATGGTAATGTGGATAACTAACCAATATGGTAATCATTTTGTTTTCAGGTTTAAAGGTTTTTGTCATTGTACTTTATCTACGCTTGGCTTTATTATGGATTTTCCTACTTAGGCTTTCCCTGTAAGAAAAAAAGTGTGAACTGAAAACCCTCCATTAGGTATTAGAAATCTGATCTCTTTTGCAGAACTTGGAGCTTAAGCTAAAAGAGGCAAGATATTTGACTTAAAACATCATTTTTTGGTGACACTGAAAAAAAACTAAAGTTTTACTGAAAAGATTATTTGGAATTAAAAAAAAACCTCTTTAAAGAAAAATGGCTAAATACATAAAACTGAACCACAAATAAATTACCTTTAAATTAAAAAAAAAATGACTTCTAATAAAAATAACTGTGTTAAATTTTCCTACCTGCTGAACTAAACTCTGCAAAGATATCTTTACTTGTTTGAGGCTTTCCATCTGGGTCAATTTCCATGATAGTACGCCACAATTCAGAGAATCTGATTCGTTTTTCTTTGGGCATGTATATTCCATGCCATAGTGCTTTTATCATGTAGTCAATGTTGATCAGAATTTGCCCAATCCTGGTATCATAATAAGCCGGAGGTAACTGACAAGAAGAACTCTGATCATAATTAGCTTCTAAACTGATTGAAGGAATTTGATTTAAGCAATAAATTCCAACAGCCAACTCCCTTATGATCTGATGGACTTCTCTATAGTCTAAGAGGGCAGTAGGGTCTACAGGGGTCAGCAGGATTGCAGTGCTGAAGCCTACATTATTCATTTGACTCATAATTCCACATGGGGTGTCTAATTGAGAGCGGATGTCATCTTTGCCAGCCAACCAACTAACTAGTGCAGTAGTTAGCAACTCTTGTATTTCACTCCGATCATATTTTTTAAAAAAAGCAGAAGCATTTCTCTGTATTGCTAAATTTTCCAGGTAGGCTTCTTCATCTTGAATTTGATCAAATCTAGGTAATCCTTTTTTAGACAATCTTAACATTTCTAGTGTGTCCTTTTCAAAATTTCTGCAATGAATAAAAAATAAAATCCATGTGACTTATTTTATCACTGTAAGTTTGTCCCTTTTATTCCCCCTTCACTTTTTCATTCATTCTCCCATCCCTTTCTATTCTGGCAACCGTCCATTCGTTCTCTGTATCTATGAATCAGTTTTATTTTGTTTTGTTTGTTTTTGTTTTTTAGATTCCACATATGAAATCATATAGTATTTGCTTTTCTCTGTTTGACTTATCTCACTTAGCCTAATACCCTCTAGGTCCATCTATGTTGTCATAAGTGGCAAGATTTCCTTTTTTATAGCTGAATAATATTCTAATGTGTGTGATATCTAGCTATATCTATCTATATCTATATCATCTATCTATATCTAATTTATAATCTATCTATATAATCTATATATCACATCTCACATCTTTATCCATTCATCCATTATTGGACACTTGGGTTGTTTCCACGTCTTGGCTATTGGAAATAACATTGCAAGAAACATGGGGATGCATATATCTTTTCTTTGTATAAATACCTCGAAGTGGAATTGGTGGGTCATAATTACATTTTTCAATCTTAAACTAATTGCAGCATAAGTAAATTAAAACTTGAATTTAAACCATTAAAATTGTAAAATCTTTAACATTAATCATTTTCTGCTTTTCTAAAAACATCCAAAGATACTAGCAAGCATGTCAGAAAAA
This sequence comes from Craseonycteris thonglongyai, assembly GCA_004027555.1. Taxonomy (NCBI): domain Eukaryota; kingdom Metazoa; phylum Chordata; class Mammalia; order Chiroptera; family Craseonycteridae; genus Craseonycteris; species Craseonycteris thonglongyai. Next base: position 11,061 of record PVKE010011923.1, on the reverse strand, counting down.
AAAAAAAAGTTTAAATTTGAGAAGCTACTGTTGCATACCTATTCTCTTTTGTTGAAGAGCCTTTTTGGTATATGCTTATTTTGTTTTCAGTATCTTTTTTTAAGCAAGAAGTTAGCCCTAATTAAAAGAAAACACAAGAAGTGCCTGCTTAACTTTCTATTTTTGTGCAATTAACTACATCTGTTCCTGTAACAATCATAACCATGATCATTATTTATTGAGCATCTACTATTTGCCCAACTCTTTATACATAATATTTTATTTACTTCAATTGTCCCCGCTTCCTTTTTTACAGTTTTTCAGATTTTAGTCTGCATTGAAATCACCTGGGGCTTTTAAAAAAGATTTCTGGAACTTCCCAAGAGTTTCTGATTCAGTAGGTTGGAGTGAGGACATAGGATTTGATTTTCTGAAAAGTTAACAGGTGATGCTGATGCTGGTTATTGTATTTCCAGTAGAACATCGAGAATCCAGCTCAGGGAGATAAGCCTTGGTATCCCTACTTAACAGAGACAGAAATGGCGATCAGGAAGGTTATAGTACAGCGTGTCTAAGGTTTCACACATTCAGAATCAGGACCAATGCAGGCCTGTCCATAGGCACGTCCAAGGCCTATACCCACACAGACATGGGAAAGGGGAAAGGAAAAGCAAGGGGAAGAAACCTACTTTGAAATGATTGTTTTCTTGTCCCGGAAAGGGAAGCTGCATCCATGTGGGTCCAAGAGTATTCCTGGGTGCCAGAAACAGTGGTCGCCTCGAATGGCTTCTGGCTGGGAGGGAATCAATCCACCGTCAGGGTCCCCGTGTTGAGAAGATGCAGCCAGGAGGATTTGGGGGGGGGGGATTTCCTGAGGCGAGGGCCCGGGGAGGCCTGCTCGCCCAGCTTGCCGCCGGGCCTTCTGGGGGCCCTTCACCTTACCTGCTGTTCATGGAGGGCCTGCGGGCCCCAAACTGAGCTGGGCACCCCTCCCTTCGGCCCCTCCCCTCGCCGTGCTTCTGGGAGCTGTGTCTCCCACAGCCCCCGCCCCCAGCCACTTGGAACTACTTAGATTCTTCCTATACACAAGCCCCATCCCCTATCTGAGCCCCTCCTTCTGCTCTGGTCACCTTACCTCTCTATTACTTCCTACTTCCACTATTTGTCTCCGCAGAAACAAAAACAGAGTGGCAGAGGCAAAAGCACCAGGCTCTGAAGTAGTCTTAAATTGGAATCCCACCTCCATCATCATTCTCTCACTCAACAAACATTCATGGAACACTTATTATGAGCCAGGCACTGAGCTAGCAGTGGGGGACCCTGGAAAACAGGGCAGACACCAAGTTCCAAAGAACTTATAGTTATAGGTAATCATACAGTTATATTTAAACAGTGTGATACATGTAAAGTGTAATGACAGGGATGCTGGGTTAGCTCAGCAGGTTGAGCACTTGCCTTGCAACTGTGAGGTTCAGGGGTCAAATCCTGGCCCTGGTCCCAGCCCTGGCCTGTGCAAACCCATATGCTGAATCATGGCGCAACTATAACCACTGAGCCCCCTGGCGAATGTTCTCACCACCCATGCAGGAGTCCCCGCTTGGTTCCTGCCCCACATCCACCTGTGTGGAATAAAACCATGTTACAATTAATGATATACAACTGTGGAGACTGCTCTGGGCCCTCCCCTTCTCTCTTTCTCTCCTTCTCTGAAACAAACAAACAAACAAACAAACAAACAGAGGATGTCATGACAGCACAGGAAGGCAAGCTACCTAGACTAGACTAGGGACTGGGAAAGGCTGCTCTGAGGAAGTAATCTTTTAAGCTGATGCTGAAAGATGAAAAAGAGCTATTCAAGCAAAGAGTGCAGAAAAGACAGGGAACAATAGATGATGAAGAATTGAGTTGAGAAGAAAGTGTAAATTCTTGAGAAACTGAACAAAGTCTTGTTTTAAAACAAGAGAGGTGAGCCCAAACTTAGGCTGCACTGGTAGGTGAGGGCCAGCCAGATAGTGCAGTCTGCTGAGTTCATGATTTTGAACTTTATTCTAATAAAGTTTAGGCTAGGTTGGTGGCAGTATAGGCTAGACACAGACAGCCTGGAGTGGTGCCAGTGGAGATGGGAGGCTGTGGATGGATTTGAAAAATGAGGTGGCCTATTGATAACGTTGAATGGAGATATTGTTGAGGTGACACTTAAGTTCCTGTCAGAAGCAACTTGGGATGAGGGCAAGATTAAGAGTTCAATTGTGGACATACTAAGCTTGATGTACCTGAGAGAGAATCAAGTAGAGATGTCAGATAAAAGATATACAGGTTTGGGCTAAGAATGGCAAATTTGGTTAAACATATGTTTGGGCAGGTTCTCAGGGTATCTGAATCCACGAAAGTGGCTGAAATCACCAAGGGTTGGGGGGTGGGGGGTGAAAAGAATAAAGAATTGAAAACCCAGGATGAAGACCTAAGAAATGTAACATTTTAAGATTTGGTGGAGAAGGTAGAGTCAGCAAAGAAGACAGAGAGAGCAGCAAGGAAATCAGGAGGAAAACCCAAATTGGTCTCAGAAGCCATGTCTCATGAATAAGGGAATGGTCAACCTCATTGGATTCTGCTGCTAGGTCAAGGAACTGAAATGTTGCCCCTAAATTTAGTAACATGGAGGGTTTTGGTGACAGGGAGCAGAATTTCTTACTTTATCCATGTCATCATTTTAGCTATGTTAAAGACCAAGTATTCAATGGATTAAATTTGGCTTTACTGAACAATTCATGAAATCAGGTAGCATCCCATTCAGCAAAAAGGGTGCTCTCAGAAGTTGTACAAAATGGACGGTTTTTATAGGCAGAAAGAGGTGGGATAAGGTTTAAAAAAGTGAATTATTTCAGCAAGGTCACTTTACCTTAGGGTAAAAGGCAGGGGGTCTTAACCAGCAGGTATTTCATTAGTGCTGACCAGGAAATTCCTGACTGGTTTAAAATTCTATTCCTGGGAGAGGCTGAGACTGCAATTAGGTTAGGTAGTATTTGTGAGGCTTACCAAAAAACAGCTCCATTCTGGGTCTATTGTTTCTTTTAACAGCATCTCAGTGGTAGATATTAGTAAATTTATTATTGCTGTTCCAGGCCAAGGTATGTCAAAAAGTCACTGCTTTCTTAAAGAGATTTGCATGTTTGCACTTAAGTATGAACAATATATATAAATTCCTCTACTTAGATATTAGTAAATTTATTATTGCTTTTCCAGGCCAAGGTATGTCAAAAAGTCACTGCTTTCTTTGAGATTTGCATGTTTGCACTTAAGAAGTATGAACAATATATATAAATTACTCTACTAAACCATCAGGTACCTAGATGGTTTGTTCTAAGTGTTTCAAATCTTGGGAAAGATTGTTCCTTTAAGGATTAACATAGGGCTAAAGTAGCAAGAAGGCTATAAACAATCAGTCTCCTTGAAGACAAAAAACAAAACAAAAAACAAACATGCAGAGTATCCTCCTAGAGCAGATGACAAGCTTCCCTACAGAGGTGCAACTGATTAAATGAATGCATGTAAAGCTCATAGAATAATGCCTGGCACATAGTACTATATAAATTATGGCTGTTATTGTATTTAGTATTGAACCATATTATTATATTCAACTCTAGGCTACTGGGTAAACCTCTTCATTTGTCTACCAATATAAGCAATGTCAAATGAGTGCTCTGGACCACAGACACTTGAAGTTGTCTGCCTTCAGGTAGACATGAAAGCTACTCAGGTATTTAAACCTGACTTAACCAGAAAATAAATTTACCAGAAAATAAATTCAAGTCACGTTAGTTTTTTCATAGGCTTCTGGTTATTAGTATGTGTAGCCTAAAATTTCTTTCCCATAATGATTAAAAGAATCAGTGTCTAAATTCAGAAAGGCTATCAGCCTTAATTGGGGTTAGATCCCAATGCTCCTGGTATAATGGTCACAACTGAATAATGTGGGTGGATGTCAGGCTGAGTGGAATTGAGTGAATAGGTAGAAAGGCAGAGGGTGAATGTGGATGGGAAGCAAGAGACATTGTGTAGAAGATGTAAGACCAGGGATGTGCATTTTAAAGTACTAAGTATTGCTTTAGGAGTGTGAACCTCAAGCAAATTGTCTAACTTCTCTAAACCTCATTTCTTTCATCTGTCAAATAGAGCCATCTCAACACATGCCCCAAGAAACAACAGAGTTAATTTTGGATGTAGTTATCACGAAGAGTCAGTAAAAGCTGCCCTCTTTTAAGTGTTGCTGGTGGGACATTACCATGTATGAGTTCAAAACAATGTTAATATCAGTTTAAAATATCCAAGTTGTTCTTTCAAGTTATCGTTCCATAGGTTGTCAGTTAAGTAAAAATTCATGTAATGAACTTTGAAACCACCACATTATACAATAATAAAGCAGGAGTGTTTTATTTTTTAATAATTATTATTCAGTAAATGTTATTATGTTGTAGAATATTACTATGTTGTAAGCTCCTTTTCAATAGAAAGGTTTTCTAAGGAAAGGACTTGGAGTCTTTCACATTTATCAGATGCTTTCTCATTATTCTTTTCCATTTTTGCAATTCTGGATCCAAACTGCATGGCTCGTTTTGGCAGAACAGCAGAGGTTGTAAGACCAAGTTCCACTGCAGCAAGACGCAAAATTAGTTTTTCACCAATTCCACGGGGTAAAGTCAAGTCTGCCTTTTTCCAAACAGGTAGGGAATTTAGAAAGGAGACAACATTCTCATCCAGGAAAGGAAATCTAAAATAAACATATAAATATAATCACTATAAAAAATGAAATAAATCTGTTATTATTATGATCATTTCTTTTGCATTTTATTTAGTGTTAAAATTTACACTGTAAATTTTTGAGGGTACTATTTTTCTCAATTAAAATATTCTGGTTATTTACACAATTTTACAGCCAAGTTTAATCACCTTAAGAAAGTATTTCAGAACACATAATTTTAATACTTATGGTACAAAATAAGGTTTGCTTCAATAAGTAAATAAATTAGGCCTATGGTGTCCAGCGATAATTTCAAATAATTTCACAAGATACCTTTGCGAATGACTTGAATACAAACATGGTCTTAAGTCAATCATTTAATCTATATCTGATCTTTATGTCTAAAGAAACTGAACTTTAGGGATAGGAAACCAGTATAGAAGGGCTGTACAATCTTGAACTTGAGAAACACTTACGGTAGAACTTCATGTATCAAAATTGCTTAATTACATTTAAACAATTTAAATGGCAATGAATTGGTGTAACAGAACACAGTATTTGATTTTAAAACTGACTCGCCACCTTTTTGGCTTCCCTGATTTCCTATAAAATTGTGTTTTGTTTGTTTAAAATGCATTTAACACTCTTCCTTCTTCTAATTCCTCAAAATACAACTCAGTTACTGTTGGGAGCCGGTCATGTGTTTGACAGGGAAGGCTCTCCGGGGGCCTTGATGGCAGGGCCTCAGCCCCCGCAACCTCCCTCAAGCGATAGAAATTAAGATGTATACATGTAGCTTCGCATGAAGGTTTGAGAGCTGACAATTTGCAACATAGTGTTCCAGAAAGCCAGAAAGTTAGAAACAAAAAAGGCTTACAAAGAAATGGCTATGTGCTTGAGATAAAGATGCCCTTGGACTAGGCTTAGCTGAGATAAACAATGTCTGATGTTCAGTTGTAATGACGCACATGTATACTATAAAAGATAACTAATAAAGCTTTTCGGGGCTGCTCCTATTGAGGACAGTTGGCAGATCATTTGGTCTGTCTTTAATTCCCACCACTTGAACTCAGGAACTTCGTTCAGCCAGGCTGGTTCCTGGTACAAGTTACACAAGTGTTTCAATTTCACTATATTTTATTCTAGTTCAAGCAGGGAGACTGGAAAGGGTAAAGGCATTTGTAATATGAAATATTTTATAAAAATGAATTAATTGTAAAAGTATATTTAAATATAAGAATTTAATCAATAGAGTAAATTGAATATTTAGTTCTCACCACACTACCATGCTATTTGTTAAATCATAATTCTGTATTAGCTGTTTTAAACATTTTTCACATGCATTTTTACCTGAGGGTATCACACAGGACCTTTAGAATGAACTGCTTTTAGTAAATAAAATAAATTCTTTTTCTCTGACCTTATCTGAATAATGGACTATATCAATCAATCAATCAATCTCTCTCTCATACACACACACACTCACACATACACCTTTCAAAAGGAAAACATTTAAAAGACTTTGTACTGTGGCATCATTTCTCTACATAATGAAATTTTGAAAATTATAGAATGACATAGTAGTCAAAATTATACATGTATCAAAAGTGAACATAAGAATGACAATCCTATAAAGGCAACTATGGTTCAGTGAAAAGAGGAAAAGACTGAAGCAGATGCAAGAAACAATGAAGTCTCAGAGTAGGTGTAGCATGATAGTCCAGTTCCCATAAAGCTTATTTGGAGTCCCTGTTCTTGTAGGCTTGTACACTTGTAATAAACTACCATTTGATAAATTAACCTACTTGAACAATTTCAGCTTTTTATAACTAAATGATCCATCTTCCTTTATCCTCAATGCTTTAAAAAGCTGTATTCAAGCACTTGTTTACTACCATCAGATATATGTGGTAGGTAAAAAACAAACCCAAATTTAAAAAGAATACACATATCAAAGTGCCTAGATCTCTTTGACGGTTTTAGGTAATCTATAACATATCACTAAATTATGTTTAAAAAAAGCATATAACAGAAGCCAGTAGTGGAACCACCATTTAAATCAGTATGAATCTATACATGCAGAAATGTCTACAGACAAAGCCAGGCTCTATTGGGAGTAGGGCTTCTGCCCTTATTGGGAGGAAAGCAAACATTTAAAACAAAACAAAACCCTTTAAATAAGCATACCTTCTCTCAGTATATTACTACCTCAGTTTTGTATCTTTTTCTTTGTAGTGTCGAAAGCAATCATTTAATTAAGTCATCACTGAAAATTACTGAAAAGACATTTCTTGGAGAACGAGTTCTGGAAAACAACTGTTCTTCTGGCTCTTCCCCAGCTTTGCTGACTGTCTGTGTTTGTTATGTAAAGCCAAGATAGTAATGCTGCTATGCTATTTATTTCAACAGACTCCAAAGAAAAAAGGAACCTAAAAATTTTCTTTTGTAGTCTAATAATTTTATAAAATTAGCCGACAACACCCAAGAGAATGAGTTACCTTGCTTCTTTTCCATGATCACCAATAACTCTGTCATCACGACCAAGATTTCTAGAAGAAATTCGACCCAGTTCCATCTTGATTTCCTTATTCAAGCCTTCCAGCCCATGTGTCTGAAAGCGGAGACGATGACGGGAATAACCAGCAAGTTGCTCATCTGCACCAATTCCAGTAATAACTACCTATAAAGGTTTAAAGAAATCCACATAAAAATGTTAGCTACTGTACACTTAACAACTAAGATAAAAGCAATGCTCAAAAATTACAAACTCGGGGAAGCTGGGATGGCTCGGTGGGTTGAGCGCTCACTTTGCAGCCCCGGGGACCCAGGATAGAGGAACGAGTCCCAGTCCCAGTCCCGGCCCCGGCCCCGGCCCCGGCCCGTGCGGAACCATGTATCTCTCTCTCTCTCCCTGTCAAAAATAAATTAAAAAATATATATTTTAAAAAAAAGATTAATTCATAAAAAGAAAAAAAAAAAATTACAAACTCAAAGATGACATTTTTGGAGAAAAGCCATAAGACAATGCCATAAAATAGTAAAATACCCATTTTTTAAAGTCATATATTGTGTGTAGTTTAAACAAAAATTAAAATACACTAAATTCTTGCAACCTAAATGCTAAAAGATTTAAAGGGTCAATATTAGGTCTTGGAAATTATTCGGAGCAGAAGTACTATGCCATACCTTTGCATTGCTCTGATATGATTTCACTTCATCCCGGGTCACTAACCAACCAATTCCTCTAGAAGCAAACCAGACTGCACAGCCAATGCTATCATCCAACACTGTATCCAAAGGCTGAATTAAGTGACATATTCGAGTTCTTCTTAATTTTTGCAGTTCTTCAAGAGAGACATTAATTTCAACAAAATTCCAAATCCGGGCAGGGTTTGCAGCTTGTAGTTCCTTCAGTCCTGCTCTTCCTGTGATTCGATCTGGCACACTGAATTGTTTATCAGAACTAAGACTAGCAGCAGCATTTTTAGAGGACTGTTCAGAAGATATTTCACAATCTTTCTGTTTTCTCCTTTTGTTGTTAAAACTAGTTGGTATGGTCTTTTCTTCAGTTATGAAAGCCACGTTAAGAAGATCAATTGGTTCATCTAAAGGAATATGACGATCAGCAAGGGCAGCAATAACCATGGAATCAATACCCCCAGAAAACAGGATTGCAACATTTGCTTTTCTATCACACGTTTCCAAAACTTCACTTGGTGTCGGGTTTTCATCCCTAGGTACACACAAGACTCGTCTCTTGACTGCAATACTCAGGACATCAATGAACTGCTGAACGATTTCCTTCATGTTTCCATCAGCAAGAAAGATCTGAAATGTCTGGCTTGTAGGTGGGATGCTAGAAACGTTACTGCAATGAATATCAAATGAATCTTGTGGTAACATCATATTTAAAGGAACAATAGGTTCTTTTAGATATAGTTTGGCCTCATTTGCTACCACTGATACAAATGCTGGCAAGTTTGCTGAAATTTCAGTCAGCCAATTAGCACATTCTTTGCTAACATTCTCCTTAGAAATGTATTTCCAAGGATACAATGTTAAAACCACAGATTTAGAAATGGAAGTGGATTTGAGATCAATTCTGAAAATTCCAGATGTTGGAACTTCTTGCCACTGATCAGCCACTTCAGACATGTGGGCACCAACAGAAGAGAGGCAGAAACTCTTGCCCAATTTACTAAAAAGCCAAAGTAAGCTACGGCGACCAAAAAAATCCCTACCAAACCACAAATTATGACTAGATGCTTGATAATATATAAAAGACCAAGGACCTTGGACTTCTGAGAAGAGTGACAAAATATCAGATTCATTCTTACAAGAGGAAAGATAATTAAACATTATTTGAGTGTCATTCTCTTCAGCTTCAACTTTTATTCCACTAAAGACTTCTCCATTCCATAGGAATACATTGCCTCTTTTATCTTCCAGAGGCTGGGCAGTCAAATCACCTCTTAAGTGAAGGACATGACCAGAAAATAAACACTGGTAGTTAACATCAGATTTTAACAACTCTTTGCTATTATTAGGTCCCCGTTGTTTAAGATTATACAGTAAATCCTTCTTCAAATCTTTGCTAAAATGTTCAACAGAAAAGCTTACTGAACAACAGATGCCACACATTGTTATGTAAAATCAAGTTGACTATTTTTTTATTTTGTTCTTCTCTGAGTTTTCTATTTCTTGGTATTCTTTTTTCAGCTCATCCAATATATCTGTGAGGGCAGAGGAGAAAAAATATTAAGTAAATAAAAATTCTTGGACTTTTACCTAATAATTCACAGGGCAACAAAGACTATTTACCAAGATTAAACCATTTGAATATAATGCACTATATTAGTGAAAAATAATAATTTACAACAGGCTTCTAATGATGAATGTTTATCATTTATGAAAACAGTTTCTATTTATTTATTTATTTATTTATCTTTTAAAGACTTATTTATTGTTTTCGACCGAGAGAAAGAGAGAGAGAGAGAGAGAGAGAGAGAGAGAGAGAGATAAAGTCAGAGACAGAGAGAAGGGGGAGGGCCCAGAACAATCTCCATAGTTGCCCATCATTGGTTTTTCCACATAGTTTCACTCCACAGGTTGGCGGGCTGCACAGGGCAGGAACTGGGCAGGAACTGAGCTGGAGACCCCGGTGGGAACTGAACTGGGGGCACTCCCCAGTTCAGCATATGGGTCTGCACGGGCCGGTGCCGGGATTCGATCCTCGGTCCTTGGGGCTGCAAAGTGAGCACCTAACCCATTGAGCCATCCCGGCTTCCCCAGTTTCTATTTATTAAATGCTTATTTTAGCCCAAGCACTGCACTATGTACTTTACAGTTACTACCTTATTTAAATCCCACAGGACGTTGGAGGCTCAAAGGAATTCACTCAAAGTCACAAAGACTGAAAGAGGTAGAATAGTTTTTCATACTTAGATCTGTCTAAAACTCTAAAGCACAGATTAATAATTATTGCTTTCTAACACATCTTACATATGTTTATTTGATTTCATTTTTACCATAGATTCATCGTTGGAAAGCTAACTTTAAGAAAACCAAACCACTACATTAATTTTACTAACAAGTATACGACCATCCGATCTTTAGCTATATACAGCAGACTCACTGTTAACCAGAACTCACAACTGGCACTCTCAGGCAATTTGCCGGTTGCTTGAGAGTGCCAGTTGCTTGCCTTCCAGTTCACAGAGAGTCTACTTACATTTTAGAGTCTACTTACATTTTTCTGGCATCTACCAATTCCCATGGGTGCTAGTTAACTGAGAGTCTACAGTATTTAGACATTTAGATATAGTCTAATTTAAGTACTATCATGAATTTCTACAGAAAGCCTACAAAAGAATTTCTGTGTGTTTCCATATAATATACCCAAAAAAACTTACTTTTGCTATCAGAAAGCATTTCTGTTCGGTCTGCAAGAAAGAATATGTTGCTGTTCTGTTGCTGCCTATATACTTTCTGAAAAACATAATTTAGACTAATATTATGATTCGATCTAAAAAGCAAAAGCAACAGATGTCAAATCTCTGAACCCTATTATCTGGTTATCGTTGAACTTGAATAGCAAATTCACAACACCTTAGCATACAGATAAATAAATTACCCATTTATCCTAACATCAAGAAATTGCTACCATTATTGCTGATAAAACTCGTTTTTCTCTCTGTGTATACCATAATACCATTTTCTTTAACAAAAAAGGCTCCTACTATAATTACAGATTTATACAGTGGGAATACATTATTCTTTTTTTTTTTTTTTTTTTTTTTTTTTTTTTTTTTTTTTTTTTTTTTTTTTTTTTTTTTTTTTTTTTT
>PVKE010011922.1:0-39282 GCA_004027555.1 Craseonycteris thonglongyai | reverse complement strand
GGCGTGCCACAGATGCATAACTTCTGCCCTCTTTGATCATATCTAAAAGTTTCACTTTTTCGCTGATGGTCATCATCTTCTTCCTCTTGGGCGCCCCGGAGGAAGCTTTCGCAGGGGCACAGCGCTTAGGCGGCATTATAAGGGCTTAATTAATAAAAAAAGTTATCGCTTAAACAAAACAAGTTATCGCCAACACAACGCTAAAATACAGTACGCGAGACAGTCAACATCATGGACAAGACTGGCGAGATACAACAAGAGAAGATGCTAGGTGAGGCTGCGATGATGCGCAGACAATCAACTCACAGGGATAAATGCACTCGTCCTCTCATGGGTTGATGTCGCACCGGAAACCAATCGCGCGCCTTTATGAGAGCCCGTGGGATGGACTCTGATTCAACTCATCTCTTTGTTTGACATGCAGGGATCCTTCTCTCTCGCGCATCCACATGAAACAACGCTCCTTTCCGCAATGTGGCTGCCGACACGGTTGTATTTTTTCATTTTTATTTTTTGATGAATATTTTGGAAAAACCCGTGAAGCACTGAAGCTGCAAAACATGAAGCGCGAAGTGGCGAGGGAACACTGTATAAGACTACCCCCCACTTCCGAGGCTGTAGTCTTATACAGCGAATGTAGGCCTAAATCTATGTTTTAACTGTAAAATTAGGGGGTCGTCTTATACGCCCGGTCGTCTTATACGCCGGAAAATACAGTATTTGAGTATTTAGGAAAACTGTTACCCCTTTAAGTACACAAAATATGAAGAGGAGGTCTGTCACCTTCTTGAGGGAGCAGACTCTGTAGATGCTGGTTCTCAAGAGACCAACTGCTGTCACCCCCATGGTGGGGACAGTGGGGCTGGGGGCTCTGTGGCCGGCCAGGCTCTAGAGGGACATGGGCTGCCCACCAAATGAGGCATCTTTGGGTCTCACGCTGGTCTCTGGAATAAATGAGCTTTGGGGCAGTATTGGGGTGACAGGCAAGTCCCCACGCACCTGCCACTGTTGGGAGCAGTGTGGCTCTCTGGCCCATGGGATGGGGGATGCTCAAACATCAGCGTCATGGGCAAGACCTTTGGCTGCAGCCTGGAGAGCAGACCTTCCTGCATTGCTGGGAGCTCCTGCCACCTGCTCTCGGCCATGCAGCTGCAGTGGCTCCAGGCTCTCCGTGCCTGTGTGTGGGCTCTGCCATGGGCGGGCGCTGGCCAGGGCTTTGGGGCCAGGGGAGGCCACTTCGCCTGCTGCCAGGGCCTTGATGGGGCCAATATCCATTTGAATTTTAAGATTGTGAAGAAAGTGGCGAGGCCATTTAAGCCTTCCTGGGCAATGCTCTTGAATGGCTCCCAAAGCACTTGAACTGTCACCACAGCCCTGCAGAAGGGGAGTGGGAGGCAGTGTCACACTTCCTCCACCATCACCCCAAATCTGCTCACCCCACGCATTTCCTGAGCACCTTGAGTGCCGGGGCCTCCTGAGCTTAGCTAGGAGGGATGTCCTGGACCGAACGAAGCACACAGCTGACTGCTCCCACTCCATTTCTTGGGCCACCTGCCTCCTCTCAGCTTCCCTTGCTCGGACCCGTTCCCACACGAGGGGCATGTCCTTGAGACTGCAAAGCAGAAGCAAGCTCAAGGCAAGGAGGACACACAAACCAACCATCTCAAAGCGAGAACACACAAACCAACCCCAGTGAGCCGAGTGCCTGCACCTCCATCCAGGCTTCTGAGGGTGGAGGCGGCCTACATGGGTGTGGGATGCTGCGTGTCCACGGTGGTGGCGGCCAGGGGGACAGTGATGATGCAGTTTAATTTGGGAGATGATCTCAGACCGTTTGGCCAGGGACCAGTCTCAGGAACAGAGCCATAAAACCAGACTTGTCCCAAGCACAGATGCCCCTCCACCCACTGGGATGTACCTCCTGGCAGCACTCAGCACAGCCGTTGTCAGTGGCATATGCCCCCTGGAGTCCAACCATGGGTGGCCAATGGTGGCTGGAGCTGAGGCACCTATGAGAGCCAATGGGCGGAGCCATCTGACCAAATGGTGCCGGGACTGTAACACATGGAATGGTCCTGCAGCCAAGCAGGTCCCACCTGTTACTTCCTGCAAGTGGACGGGAAGTGCACAGAGCCTGGCAAAGGCCCGAAGGTCCCATCGTTGTGGGTCCCAGGACTTCATGGATGCCCCTGTGGCCCACGAGGGTGGGTTTCTATGTAACTGACAAGCACCCAGACTGAGAAACACCTAAAATGTGTATGAGACCCCTTTGAATGTGGTACGAAAGTTCCGATCCTTTCACTTAAAATGACAGTCACCCTTCCAGAGGGCTCACCCCCAGGGCGAGCCTCTCTGCCAGTGGCTGATAAGAGAACTCGGCCATCGCCACGCTCTGGGCACAAGTGCCTGTGCTGAGGGGCACTGTTCTAAAACAGGACTGGCACCTTGCCACCACAGTCACATAAACGGTGACAACACAGCACACCCCTCAGGAGGTGTGCGCTCCTCTTATCTAGCCTTAAAATTGCCCGGGCTTCAAGTTTACTGTGATCACTCAGAGGAAAGCGCCTCAGACACGCCGTGGTTTAGTCTCACTAAATAAAAATGCCTTCACAGGGTCGTTTTTTAAATCACACACAGTGGGCCCTGCTGCACGTCGCGGAGCTGCCAACACGCTGCATCTGCAAGCAGGCGTGGGCACAGCCCTGCTCAGGTCAAACATGAGCTGCTCTACCCAATAAAAATGCCACGGATTTCACTGGCCACTTCCTGTCACCATGCAGCTAAGAAAGCACTGTCACATGTGTTCACAGGTTTCCAGTGACAAAGGATGGATGCGTGGACACGGAGTCGAGAGGAAAAAGGCAGGGGCCGCAGTCCACACGCATGTGTACGTCCCTGAAGTCGACTCAAACCAGACTGGTAAAAACTACAGAATAACTCCACACCGAGCGTTTACTTGCACAGAAAGTTACATTAAAAACTGAGCCAATTTAACAGAAGATAAATGGTATTCAAGCTAATTCTAATATTTTCTCATGAATTAGAAATGTCACTCTTAAATGGATGAAAATTGCCAGTGAAAATTACTAGTGAACCATTTCCCCCAGTTGCAGAATCACATTACCTCCACACATCATACAGAGTTGATTGTGCTGCACACACACTGACCAAGGCTTCCCTGTGGTGTGCAAAACGCCGTGAGAGGGGCTTGGCACTGGCTCTCAGCCCTTTCCACAGAGCACTTGACCTTGAGACTAGCTCTAGGCTCTGGGCCAGGTGCTCCCCAGCATTTCCATCTCTCTGGTAAACATTATTTGCAAGGTGATGCCTTTTAGAGATGGTACAAAAATGGTGAGAAGTGTCACGAGGCTGGCTTCCTTCGGGGATGTTTCTAGCTGTGGAAACGTTTTCCTTAGCTGGTCACCCACATGACCCAGATACTTCACACAAGAACCACAGAAACCGACACAGCAGCCACCATTTCATTCTAAGGCACATGAGGCCAAAGTGCCCGGATGAAATGAGGCAGACTTAGGAAGTGAGTAGCGCACAGCCTTGGTCCCCTGGTCCCCTACAGCGGTGCAGGGCTCAAGGGAGGGGTGCCCACCCCATGGGGCTTCCCTTGGGCTATTCCCTGGGCATGTGGACCCCTCCCTGCTCCAGACCCACTGTTCACGGTGAGCTAGGACCTCGGCTCCTGCTGAACAAGTTGACCATGTCCCTGTGCCAGCCCTGACCTGCCCAGCTACAGGTCACACTGAAGGTGGCACATTTTCCCAAAGAGGCCACTCAACCTAGTCTACAGAGACAAGTCACCTAGAGAAAATGTTCTTTCCAAAGACCTTCCTAGGGCACAGTTAAAGGCTCCTCTGAGAACTGTGAGTGGAAAGAATGTGTCTGCTATCACCTTCAGGCTGTGATGGACTGTGGTGGAAACCCGCACTGCTCTGTGGGGCGGGAGGACTGGATCCCTCTTCTGTCCTCCTTAAGCAAGCATGTCCAACTTGTGGCCCAGGGCTGCATGGGGCCCAGGACAGCTTTGAATGCGGCCCAACACAAATTCGTATACTTTCTTAAAACATGATATTGTTTTTTAGCTCATCAGTTATCATTAGTGTGAGTGTAATTTTGTGTGGCCCAGGGAAGCCAAAAGGTTGGACACCCTGTCTTACAGCCTCCAGCTCACATCGCTTTAAGGACTGCCCCATGCTGCCTCCCCCAAACCATTCAGAGGCTGGTTTCATGGCCACTAATGCTAAAGGGTGGGGTGCTGAGTACCTCTGGACCATCTGTCTCTTTCAAGACACCACTGGTCCAGAGCCAACTGTCTCCATGGACGGCAGCCACACGGGAAGGATGGACTTATGTTTTCTCAAGGTACAAACAAATGCGTGTGTCTTTGAACTTGTTCCACCCTAGCAGTTAAGGGCTTAAGACCCACTTGGAGCTGAGGGGACACATGTGCCACTCCTGTGAAAGCAGGTCCGAGGACACCGCTGAGGGGCAGTGCTGCCCCTCTGCTCTGGCAGCTTAGAGTCAGAGGCGAGAGGCACACTCTTCAGGCCTAGGGCTCAGGAAGATTCTGGAGTCCCTGAGAGCAGGTTGCCCACCTGGGGGGCTGACGGGAGGAAGCTCCAGGACCGAGGACTCAGGACACAGCAGGAATGTGAGGGCTAACAGGGTGGCCAGGGGCTGGCTGCCTCGGTAGGCTCCCCTCTGCCTCCCACAAACACTGGGTGCTGGTGGGTCCACGCCTGCACTTCCTGTCCCCTCAGGGATGGTGCTGCTCAGGTCACATGGCAGGACAGTAAACGCAGGCCCTTCCCTCATGGGCCAGGAGTACCACCCTGCTTCCGAAGCTCAGGAAGGAGAGCCCCAAGGGAGCTCCAAAGCCTCAAGCAAACTTGAAGACCAGGAGCCGGAAAGCGGAGAAATGGTGAACCGTTCCAGGTAGGAGCTACTGCAGCAGCCGGCCAGCGTTCTCCACTCTCCCAACTGCCCGGGCAGCTAAAGAGGATGCCATATGCCCAACAGCTGGGATGCTGACTCTGTGCTTGCCGTAGCCGCTAGCAGCTTCCTCATGGGACACCATCCCACAGCTCAGCAGCAATTGGGTCACAGTCCTTCCACGCACAGGACTCAGCAAAGACGACAGGTGCACAAAACAGTCAATACCTTCATACACAGAACAAACGATTTCACTTGGTAAGTTTCTAATTATGAGAAACTCATAGCAGTGATAAGGCAGCAGATCTTTTGTCTATTTGTTCTGTAAGCATTAAGGGCCTTAATTTTATAGCAGTTAAAAGCTTTTCCTTTTTAGCTCACTGAAATTTTTTTAAAGCTTAGCTTAGAAGTCAAAATGGCTATGGACAGTTATCCGCATTTATAATTAATTCATTTATACATGTTTATTTCATGTCAGTATGCAGAGGGCAACCCCAAAGTACTTCAGAGTATCAAGTACGTAGTAAGTCTCTAGCTGTCTCAGTGACAAGGGGACAGCTAAAAACCAAGGCAGTAAGAAACACAATCTTAAAATTAGTAAGTAACAATCCGATAGTAAAGCTCCATTAATTATTGCAACAGTTAAGAACTTAATTTACCAACATTTTATGTTAGAAAGGAAGGTTCTTTGTGAAATTTATTCAAGTTGTAAAGAAATTAGATAAAAATATTTTTAAAAAAGGAAACATAACCATGGTAAAATATTTATACAATTTTATACAGTGTCACCTAACATAATCTTCAATAAATTTAGGTATACAGAAATTAAAAAATGCAGAATATTCTTTACACTTTTAAATTGAGAGACAGCAATATAACTGACACATCGTTCGTGCGACAGACGCAGCCGTGGATGAACTCAGTACCTGCGAGGCACCCCCTCTACGAGGGGCACTCAAACCCGTGTGAGTTTCATACAGACGGATGTAGGTCTGCTCAGGGTGGGAAACAAACCAGGGCCTCCCAAATGGGAGGTAAGAACCTTCGCCATGGGGCTATCCCAGTGGTTACCAGTTGTGTCGCAGTTCAGCATATGGGTTTGTAAGGGCAGGGGCCAGGACTTGAACCCTAGACCTCACAGTTGCAAAGCAAGCACTCAACCTGTTGAGCTATCCCAGCATCCCTTCCTGTTTTTCTATATAAGGCTTTATCCTTAGTCCCAAGGCAATGGCTCACAGGAGAACACTTCAAAAATGCCAGAAGGTTCAATCAGCACAAAAGACAAAACTAAGATTCTTTACCACTATTTGTTTACATAAATTTAGAACCTAAAATTACTGGTTATTTTAAGAGTCTGCTACTCCTCCTTAACACATTTGCTTTTAAAAGAAGGCAAGGCTTTCCATGGGCTCCGCCTCCAGCCCTCTGAGATTTTTAACTCCCCTGTGCTGCCCCTGGGCCTGGGTCTCAGAGTGGGGCCGGGACTGGGCTGGCCAGTGCGTTTACACACCCACCTGCCTCAACAAAGTCACAGCACAAACCTGTCTCCTACAACTCTTGAAAGGTTTAAGAAGTGAGACAGAACAGTGGGGACGGGAAGGACCACATGGCCTGGCTGTGGCCTCAGGCTGGCCGTCTCTTGCTAGGAGTGACCAGGATTTGAGGGCCACCTGGGTACTTTGTTCCTGTCTGTGCTTTTTTTTCATGGATGCGTTTCCACGCAGGACAGGAAAGTGACTGAGTGGTACCAGCATCCCTTTCCCACAGCTGTCATTCCAGAGCATAGGTTAATAAAGACATTCTTGCACAAGATAATGTTTTAAACTGACCAACTCTGAAAAATTGTAACGAGAAAGCTCAAAGCTCGGTGAGAAAATGCCAGAACACTGCCTATATCTCTCTCCTAGGTCTCTGTCCCGCCTCTCCCACTGAGGTCAGGACCCCAGCACTCCCCTCCTCCCTCCCAGGGCTGCAGGGGCCATGACACAGGAGTACTTCCCAGAGAGGGGAGGGGGCACTGGCCGAGCTCTCCTCCTCAAGCTGCCAGCAGCAGCTTTAGTCCTGGTCTTGGAAAGCACTTTGCATCCTGTCCTGACTGCAAAGAAAGGGGACAGGAATCAGAGGGGCAGAGCAGAGGGTCCTGGGCAGGGGCCAGAGCCAGCCTGGGCCTCCGCAGCACCTGACACCCAGCAAGGGGGCCCCAGACAGGGTATCAGAGATAGGAAGGATACACTCACCAGCAGAAACTAGAAGAACGAGATTGTGACCAAGCCCCAAATCCCAAACTGACAGGAGACTGCTTTTTAAACCCTGAGTTGGAGGTGGGGGACCCAGGCAGGGGAAACATGTACACCGCAGGCTTCTACCAGAGCTTGTTTTTTAAGGAAACAATATCCTCCTCTTGCCACCCACTCCCCCCGCCCCCTTAGCCTGGCTCCTAGGTAAGTCACACTGTCAGGGCACCTGGGCAGCCCCTCTTACGCAGCTGCTGCAGCTGAGGATGCTTAAATGGTGGAAGGAACCAGAAGGTGCCGTCGCTGGAATGTGGGTTACAAGGGTGTGCACCCTCACAGCTCCAAGGATGCAGTGAGCGGGCACCCAGAGCCCAGAGGTGCCTGGGAGTGTCCCAGTAAGAGTGACTCCTGCCCTGGGATCAGCCACTCTTCACTCAGGCCGAACACAAAGTCCTGAATTTTGAAATTGTACACTCAGTGCCTCACAATCATTTGTAATGGAATGTCTAAAACACGAGACGTATATACAGAATTGCACTTGAGTGCTGGTTCCTAATCCCTCCATCTGACAGCCCAATTTAAGTTCCAAAGTTGCAACAATTCACCATGGAAGTCTGCTATCTCAGGTCAGTTAACATTTAGGAACAGAGGACCACAGCTTAATGGCAGACACGACACTGCCATTCCCATGGGACATAATGCATGCACAGGGTTGAGATGCACCCAAGGCCACCTTGGTCCTCACGTGGCAGAACATGGCCACCGATCACAGGGAACAGGAATCACTCACAGTAAGGAGAACAGTGGGTACAGGGTGACGTGTGCAGGGGTGGGGAGCAGGCCAGGTCTCCTTCAGCCTGTCTCAGGTCATCACTTTGTTGAATTGCGCTCACTACTCAAACCAGTATCTATATTTAATTACAAAGGTATGCAAAACAGAAACCTAAATGACCAAAATAAATGAACAAAAAGATAACCATCATCTTGACACAAAATACAGAGCTCAAAGAGTCATCTCATCTCCTGAAATTCCTCACAGAGCTGCTAATGATGGTAAGGAATCCAATCAAACACGGCAGGAGGGCAGCGGGTCTCCAGAGCCCACCCCCACCAGCCCTGAGCTGAAGGGCCAGGCTGGCACCCGTATCCCAAGAACGACCCTGGAATCATGACTGCCATCCAGTCAGAAGAAGAGTGAGCGCCCTGCACTTGTGCTTCCCTTCTGGGTAGGAAAACAAAACCCGAACTTGGGAGTCTATGAGTCTTTACAGAACAAGGCTGAGGAGTCTATCTCCCTGGGGCCTATAGTCAAGTGCATTTTGGATCAAAACAAAACAAAACAAAACCCAAAGGAACAACAGCAACAAATGAAATCATCCTTTTCCTTGTTGGAAGAAACCAAGCAGGAGCATTCAACAGATCTTGGCTCATGTGGCAGAGTCCTCCTGAAATGGCTTGCGGGTGCCCTCAGCCTGCAGCTCATGGGGCCTGTCCAGGCTTGGAGCAACATGGGTATTTTATTTAGTGCACAGAATCTCAATCAAAGTGGTACAAACTGCTTCTTTGAAAAAAGATGTTTATTAAACAATTTTAATTGTCATAAAATGACTAAAATGGGTTTTAAAAATTAAGGCTCTTCTCTTTCTGTGGATTGCCAGAACAATGTAAAAATAACATCAATCAACCCTGCTGAACGCTTTGTCCTAAAGTTAAATTTCATAGATTCCTAAACATTTTATGATTAAGATAAAAAAAATTGGACTATAAATGACAATTAATGGCCGTCCGTACTGAACACACACTCTGATCAGGTGTACAATATTCTAATTGCGTAGTTAGGCAAAAATATTCCAGTTAAAGCAGAAATTTTAATTTTAGCAGTTTAAGTCATTGCTTCCCCACACTGTCATGATTTTCCTAAAATCGAAGTAGTCTATTAAGGGAACGCTAACCTTGGGACTCTATATGCTCCCAGGAGGGTGACTGACTTGGCTGGCAATTAGCTTGATTATAATTTTTTAAATGTTCTAAGGTGAATTATCAAATGATTCGGAATTACATGGCATGCAGTATCCAAAATTATGGCTCTGATGCACTTAGATTTACATTTAGAATAAGAAGTGTCATTCACATTCATTGTACACCCCACCCCTCCCGCAAGAAAAACACGTCTACCTAGTCAAGTTCTAGGTCCGGTGCAGCATTAAGGGTTGAAACTTACCACTTTACCAGGCCTTCCCCATGTGCAAATAAATCCCTCCTGACAAGCAGTGACTATACAGTCTTCAAGAAAAATTAACACAGTTAGTCTTTCATGTGCTATCTTTTTACAGATGAGAGGCTCTAACAAGGGGACGTCTTCCATTCGAGGACACAGGGGCGTCCCCAAAGTTTTAGCTGGGTCCGTTCTGGTTTTAGTAACGAGGTTCAGTTTGTCGCTGCTCTTGCTGGAAATGTGTCCCATGCTATGGTTCCGCTTGTGGTCCTTCTCATGGTGCCTGTCCTTCCGGTCATGTAGGGAGAGTGTCGCGAATTTGCTGACCCCAGAAGCGATGGCCCCGTCCGCAACGCTGCTCTTGCTACCAGCGTTGGAGCCAGTGGAATGTGGGAGGCTGTTGGACCTTGGCAGGGGAGGGGGCGCGGAGTTGCCGGGTGTCGTGACACTGTTCCCAGTGCTTCCAGCAGGAGGACTCGTGGCGTTCATGACATTTGTGTGTGTCCTTGCTCTTGAGAGAGGCTGGTGAGGGAACAGGATGTCTTCTGTGAGGTCCCATAGGCAGAGCTGTGTGTCCTGGCCCACCGAGCCAAAACGGTAGGTGACACTGACGGGGCGGCTCTCTGTGGAGTTCCGTTTGGAGAGCCTGGACTGGGTGCTGTTGGCTCGGTCTCTGCCAAAATGGAGAAGGTCCTGGAAGTCCTCATCACTGCCACTAAACTCCATAGGGTCGCTTTCTTCTACACTGGTGGTATAGGGGTCAAATGCCACCACACTGACCCAGGATTTGTGCCCGTGGCCTCTCGCTATCACTCGGCAGTCGACAAAAGACCAGACGGTCACCAGGTCGTCCTCGCCGCCCGTCACAATGTACTTGCCATCCGGGCTCCAGCACACGCACAGCAAGCCTCCAAAGTAGCTTTTCATGGTGCCATGCAGCTCCACCGAGTCGAAGCTGAACACCTGCAGGAACCCGTCCTGGCTCACGCACGCCAAGAACTTGCCATCTGGGGAGAAAGCAAACTCGTTGAGGGCCCCCTCGCCCACCGTCCACTTAAGCAGAGGGTTCCTCGTGGATTTGCTCTTGCAAGTGTGCACGGCAAAGCTGTCCCCCTGCTTCAGGAGCTGGTAGTGGGGGGCTGTGGTGCCACAAGTGTGCTCCACGTTATACAAGTACATGCTCCCACTCGAATGGGCTACTAGGAAAAGGCTTTCCGAACCGGGAACCCATTTGACACAGGTTACGCGTGACTTGTCTATTAGTCTCTGTGAAGACAAAGGAGAACAAGTTAGCACAGTAGAGAAGCTTAAAGGTCTACTTTCCAGCAAGAAAACGTGTGTGCCGCTCAGTGAGGAGGGAAGAGTCCATCTGGGAACTGCACTTTCTCTCTGGGGTCAGCCAGGCCAGCAAGGAGTCTCTGGCTGTTTGCAGGACTGCTTTCTAGAAGGCTCTTGGGTATGAGGCCACTGGCTTTCTCTGAGGATGTCCGTCATCCAACAAATACTTCACCAGGCACGGGGACACTCTGATGAGATGGACAGCCCTTGGCACCTGTTGTGAGGGCTACCTACACACCTACACACAGCTTCCTGCTGTGAGGACCCCAGGGAGGTCTCGCTTCCTCACGGCCAGGAGCACTATGCCATCCAGGGCCTCTGCGTTTTTCTGCCCCTGAAGTCATGGCCCTCTGCATTGGCTGCTCCCAGGTGGGGGTCGCTGTGGAGCCCCCATAGCAGCACATAGGACTGACACGCACATGTCCTGGGCTCCACCCTGGCCTCGGGAGCACTGTGGCCTCCTCCCTGAGGCTCCCTATCCTGTGCGCATCTTTATAAGCAACCCCTTCCAGCCTTCTTGGAACATAGTGGTGGTTAAAGCAACAACCAGATGGATTAGTTCAGGGGTCTGTGCCCATCACTGCCACTCTACTACTCATTTCTAGTCCACTGACAAGCTATTTCTCTAACAAGCACAGATCAGGAGTCTTGCCTTTAAAACCAAAAGAACAAAGGGCCAAAAGAAACCTACCCAAAGGCACCAGCACCTTCCGAGCTGTAGATTGTGCCGGGAGCCACAGGTACAACGGCTTCTATAAGGGTGGCCCTTTCTGGGCTGCCTGGTCCCCAAATCACATCACCAGAAACCATCCAGAAGTTCCCCAGTTCTTCACAAACGCTTCTACTGCCAAAACCCTTCACTGCCACCCAGCCACTGCCCTGGAGCCTGGCAGACACTGGGTGAGCAAAATGCCCAACAGGCTGGGGTTCCCCAAACCCAGTCAGGAAGAAGGTGCCTCATCAGCTTTGTGCCCTGTGTGTGCTGCATTTTCACAGAAAATCACAGAAAATGAAAAAGTTTTTTCACAGATTAATGAACTACACAAGCTGCTGCGAGAATCACCCCAGATGGCAAGTGGCCAACACCTCAGTGGGGACAATGGGAGGCCCAGCCCTATGCAGCATGCAGGGTCTGGGGCTCAGGGACAATGGGTTGGGCAGAGGTCACTCAACAGGTGTCACTGCCTGCTGTTCCCCAGTGTCACAGCCACAGGATGGCCCGTTGGCCCTCTTAAATTAACAGAGACCAGGCAAGCCAGTCTTTTCCGGCCCTGCCTCTACCCAGCCTGCCTGCTGACTGACCTCCAGAAGGTGCCTGAATCAGCACCAGCACCAGCACCACAGCCTGAGAGCCCAGTGCTGCTTCGTGGGGCTCCCACTAGCCAGCCACCACCTCTACCACAGGATATCACAAAGGGAGCTTGCAAAGCCAGAGTAGGGCTTGTTTGGGGGGTCTGATCCCCAACCCATCAGACCTTGCTGTACCCACCAGGACCAGGCTGCTCCAGCATACCTGAAGTGTCTAAGGGTCACCACAGCTCGCCATCTATCAGTGGCCTTGTCAGGATGCTACAAAAGCTAACTCAGGCTGGAGAGCTGGACCACTCTCCAACTCTTGTACCTCCCATGTCACCACAGCCAGGTCACAGCTCAGCTTCCCATTCTTTCACGTGTGGGAAATTTTAAGGACATAAACAACTCCGGCACTATGGTTAGAAGAAAATTTTATTTTTGGCTTAAAGAAACACAACAAAAATAATTCCACTGGAACCTGAAATTGTAATACTGTCAAATGGAAAACAGAACCATAACTCACACTGTAACTGTGTGGAAACTGCACCGTACCTCACACTGTAACTGTGAGGTATGGGATGGATAACTGCAGCACCATTACTAAACTAATACTACTGGGATGACAAAATACACTTAAAGGCTTTATTCCATATTCAGGAGGTGCACTGAGAGCAGACCTGTAGCTGTACCTTAAAGATAAAAAAACCTGCATCGATATTCTGTGCCTTATGGGGCACCTGCGGATACTATGGTCACACGCCAGCATGTGAAATGGCACACCGACTTATGCAACTGCAAACCAACAGTACAGAAGGACCGTCAATCTGATGCCGTGGAGAGGTTTCTGACTGTGCTCTACACCAGGGGTCTCCAAACTACAGCCCGCGGGCCAGAGGCCCTCTCATCCGGCACATGGAGACCTTTTTATCTGAATAAAATAATATTAAATAAATAATTAAAAACAATATCTATGTTTTGATTCTTTTTTATTTGGACCTCGAGTGTGTAGTCGGCCCCCAAACTGCTGTTTGATAGTTAATGCGGCCTGCGGGCTGAAAAGTTTGAAGACCCCTGCTCTACACCATCGGTTTTCCCATCATGTGTCAGGGATGATTCACACCTCATCTGGGTACCCGGGTCTCACCCACATCTGGGGTATGTGGCAGTCACATCAGGACAGCAATTCTAACTTCCAATCTGAGGACCTGCTGTGCATGCCAGGCACCCAGAAGACGGTTCTGCACACATGCTCCTCAATCCTACAACAACCCTGCAGGGTGAGCTTTTATTTTTTTATTAGATTACACATTTCATCATTCGTTTAAGTACATAGTGGGAAGCTGCACTCACTCTCCTTTCTGCCATTCCAGATCCCCTGTCCCAGTCACTGCGAGCTGCTTCTTGTATCTCTCTCCAGAGTGTCCTCCTATCAACGAGCACACTGTGTGCTATCTGCACTCTGCTCTGCTCTCATTCAGGGATTCACCTCGTACATCTGTCTGCACGGGCACAAACACAGCCTCCTCATCCTCTTCTAAAGCTGCAGAGTATTCACTCATCAGAACAGACTGCAATTTATTGTAAAAGTCCCCAACTGACAGACACTTACGTAGCAGTGAGTAACCTGTATGTACGGTAGGTTGAACATGTATGAATATCACTTACAGGAGAAGTTCCCAGTGGAATAGTGGGTCAAAAGGTAAATGCACTTACAGCTTTTATAGATACTTGCAGATTATCTCCCATGGAAGTTATAATGGTTTCCATCCCCATCAACCGTCTAAGTACCGGTAAGAGCATGTGTTTCCCCATAGGAAGGCAGGTGTTACTGCTGTATTACCCATCAAGAGCAGGCTCAGAGAGATCAAGAACTTACTTGCCCCAAGTCCCAGCCACTCACTCGTGTTCACGTACAGTTGGTCTCCATATTCAAGGAGGCAACCAACTGCATGTTAAAATAACTGAAAAAAGTTCCATTGTTGCTGACAGAATGTACTGCATCATTAGGCCTATTATGATGCTGGTTGTATTTGTTACAGACTTTTTCTTGTCATTATCCCCCAAACAATACAGCGTAACAACTATTCACACACCGTTTACACTGTATTGGGTCTTACAAGTCATCTAGGGATGATCTAAAGTACTAGAGGATGCACAGAGAGTATATGCCAACACGACACCACTTCAGATAAATACGAAGCCACTTATGATAAATCCACCAATTTTTGTCTCAAGAGGTGTGCTGGGACCAATCCCCCACGGATTCTGAGGAGCTCCTGTATTCATGTATTCGTTTACTCATCCACCCATCATCCTTTCCTGAATGACATGCCAGGCATGCATACAGCACTAAGTAAAATGGAATAGATATTCCTTCCTGCCTGGAATTTACATTCAAGAGGGAGAAGATGGTGAACTTCACAAAATCTGATAGTAATGAGTGCTATGGAGAACAAACAGAGCAGGGAGAGAGGACAAAGTGCTGGTAGGGAGGGCAATGTCATGATTTCAACCTCACAGAGGGCCTACAAAAAAAAGCCTTTCTCCGGCAGTGAGGGCTAGCTGCACAGACTGGAAGGGCATCAGACAGCAGGCCGAGAGGCTATGGGGAAGAGCGTCCTCTCATAGGGAACAACTCTTACAAGGATGCTGAGGTGCGAGCAAACTGAGCACCAAGCACCCCAGACACAGAAGGACCGGTGCAGGGAACAGAATGGGCGAGGGGGAGCACACCTGTCCAGGTGGGCACACCTGAGCAGAGGCAGGAAATCAGGTCTGGAATTGTGAGCTGGGACTCAGGGCCATCATGTGCCAGCCGAAGGGCCTTGAGCTGTGAACTCAAAGCCCTGTGCTGCCCATCCCAGAGCACTAAGCATTTGAAATGTGACCTGTGCTGTGAGTGTGGCACTCACACTGGATTCTGAGGACCAGAAACTATGGGAACTAGCTCCGTGATAATTTCTATATTGATGACACAGCAGGTTGAAATGTTCTGGACACATTTGGATAAAATAAAACCTTAGTCTCACCTATTCTGAACCTATTTACTGTGGCTATGAGAGGGTTTAAAATGCCCTCTGGGGCCTGCAGGTACTTCCCCAGGCAGTGCTGCTGCATGCAGTGGGGCACCCAAGGTTTCTGAAAGGGGAAGTGACAGAATAATGTGAGGTATCCCAGCAGTGGGTACAGAATAGAAGGTAGGGTATGGGTGGGTGGAATCCATCAGGGGGCTATGGCAAATGTCCATGAACCAAACACTTAAACTTGACTAGTGGAAGGATGGCAGAATGAGCTGTTCACGATGGATCAGGTGGAGTGGAGTAGGAGGGGGTGATAAAGGGGGCATGTGAGGACCCCTTGGTTTTAGACTGAGTGACTGGGAAGACAGTGGTAGGAGAGAATGGGAGGTGGGTGACTAAGCTGGGGAGAAGCCCAAGCGTCCTCATGGGGTAGGCACCTAATGAAAATGACCTGGAAGACAAAGAGGTCACCGTGAACAGTGAGAGCCAGACCTGTGACATCCTAAGGTCTCCCAGGAAGAAGGGTAGCAAGGAAAGAGGAGAGAATGTGGAACTGGAAAACCCTAAGTATAAGGAGCAGGACAAAAGCAGGAGGAAAAGCAGAGAAAATGATCAGAAGTTCCACGAGGAGAGGAAGGAGCTGGTATCCAATGTCCACAAGAGGCCAGGAACTCTGTCCTGGGTGTCAGGTGACAGGGTGTTTGAGATGGGCTTTTTGCAGACCAGGAAGTGAGGCTCAGAGAGAGGAAGTGCTTCAGGCAGGCAGAAGCTTCCTTAGGCAAGCACAGGGAAGCAAGTTTGGGGGATCAGGAAGGCAGGGGATCAAGAAGAAAGCCCTCTGTTCCCAACTGGAGAGGAGAGGCCAGAGGAAATGCTGACAGGCAGTAGTGAGGGCACTCTGGCGGGAAGAAGCTGAGACCCTGAGTCCCACTCCTCAAACCCAGGAAAAAGGACGAGGAGCGGCAGGGGGTGGGGAGCAGCAGGGGAGACTAGGAGGCATAGACAGTCTCTGTGAGGTTGCCTGGCACAGCCACTGAGCTTTCCATGAAGATTTGAGTCAAATTACAAAATGATCGAAGACCTTTTTTTATAATCACATTCACAAAAATGAAAACCAAAATCTGGGTATCAACATGCCATTTCTGTATGTCAAGACACCTACCCTGAAGTGGGCACCCATAGCCATGCCTCTCCTGGTATTCAATCCCCCCACCCCCAACAATACCCGTTTTGAATGCCAAAGAAACGGTCCCATTCCAATACTGATCCAGTAAGAATCATACACAGAGCCAAACTACCACCATTAACGGCATTAACAGACAAGATTTTCTAACTATACTAAACTTGTTAAAAAGACTAAAAACCAATCTGTACCCACATTTGAGCACCATTGTTAAAATGAAGCTTTCTAAAGCACTTAAGTTCTTTTTTTTTCCTCTACTATCAACATGACAAGCAGGAAAAAGTTATTTTGGGGGGCTGGGTATGCATTTTAATGCAGATACTAACTTATAACAAAAATACTAAATACTAAAACAATTCAAAAACCACAGCAGCTGCTGGAAAAGCCATAATGGAGTCACAAGCAAAAGTGGCAGCCAGGGCTTTGGTTATGTAAACGCAGTTAAGGAGAGCAGCTTCTCTCAGGAAGTATTAGGAAAGGATATTTCAAAGCTATGTAGAAGAGGATCAGGTATCTTTTTTTTAATCAATGTTAAAAATTTCAGGAGTAGATCATTATGTGCTTATCTCCTTCCTTTGTTTAAAAAAAGCAACAACAAAAACAAAGCTAACAAAATACACAGAATCACTCTTTTGTTACAGAATTGGGCAGAACATGGCAAAGCTGGGTCCCACCCTCCTCCCCCACTCCTGGGGGGCAGCCTGCAGTTGGTGGTGACAGGGCCCAAGAGTCAGGGCACCCATGCCCTTCAAATGGACGTTTTTTTTAAAGATTTATTTTAGTGTTTTTGATAGAGACAGACAGACAGACAGAAGGGGGAGGGCCCAGAGCAATCTCCATAGTTGTACATCATCAGTTTTTTGACATGGTTTCATTCCACACAGGTGGGCGGGGGCTGCACAGGGTGGGAAGCGAGCTGGGGGTCTCCCACATGGGAGGCATGCCCCTCAAGCCAGGAGCTCGGGGGCGGGGGGGCAAGAACTGAACTGGGGGCCTCCTGCATGGGAAGCACACCTCAGTTCAGCATATGGGTCCACATGGGCCAAGGCCAGGATGGTCCCTGGGGCTGCAAAGCGAGTGCTTAATCTGCTGAGCCATCCTGGCTTCCCCCTTTCAGTTGGACTTGATCTCAAGGCCATAAGGAGACTAGAGCCTGCCCAGGAGCTGGGCCTCCCTCCCACCTGTGAGGAGAAGGTCAGCAACAGAGGGTCTCACTATGTGTCAGTAACGAGAGAAGCCAAGATGATCAGTTCTTTTTCAAGTTTACATCTTACCCAACAATGAAAACATACTTGAAAATCTTCTGAAGTTATTATTCTATGGCTACAACGCTGAAATAATCAGAATTTTTTTAAAAGATGAGTAAGGGTGGGTTCATCATCATACTCAATTCCCACACAGAAATTTTCATCTATCTTTAATCCCGTGACATCCAACCACCCAAACATGTACCATATTTTCATGTACTAGGCACCTACCTCTAGAAAGGAGGCCCACATCAAGATGATCAGAATAATCAATAGTGGGGCATGTGCACATTTGTGTGTGTAATGGTGGCTGCAAGAAGCACTCTGGTGAGACAGCGTGCAGTCATGGTAAGCAGCCCCAGACTCAGCCCTGCTCTGACCTTCTTGTCCTGAAAATTGCTTGTTTCTACTTCAAAGATGCAGGGACCTCACCTCCCAAGAGCTGCTCCTTCCAATCCCGGGTGAAAGGAACGAGCCCTCTGGGTCGCCCCTCCACCTCCTGGAAGTTGGCTCTCCAGCTGCTCAGCTAACATCCCCTCCTCACCATACTCAGGCAGTGCTATTCTGACCCGTTTCCAGCTGAGGGGACAGGTGAAGGAACAGGTCCATGCATGCAATCAGTCAGTGGCACAGCTTGTGTGGCAATCCTAGGTACTTGGGCCCCAGGGCCCATGTTCTTAGCCACTGGGCTGAGTCTACAAATTCATGGCTATAGCTGCTTCATTTTTTTTTTTTTTTTTTTTTTTTTTTTTTAGAGTAACCAGATCATTTCATTTATTTATTTTATCTTCCAATTTCGTCTTCCCAAATCCCCATCCAAAAGAGTCGTAGCCTTCTTTCTCCTCCCATGAGGGAGGACCCTGGTTTGGTTCCTGCCCTGCATGCATGGTCCCACATCCACTGGTTCCTTTGTCATTGGTTCCTTTGTCATTGGTTTTACTGTTACAGGCTTCTGATGGTCTGCACGTTGTGTTTCAGGGCTGATGGTAGTCTTTTCTGTTTCCTTTAACTCGTTATTCAACCTGCTCAGCCTGTCCTCTGACTCAAACATGAAGTAATCAACAGTGAAATTTGCACCAAAGTCATCATAATTGGGGGTGACTGTGTAATAATAGATCACCTGATAATAATCATCCTCTTCCAGTACTTCTTCATCCTCATATTTTTGTCCCAGGATAAGTGGCACAGCAAGGATGGCTACAAAGAGGACATCCATTCTGGATACTGCCCTGTTGCTGTGAAAGTCAGCTGCTTCATTTTTTAAAAAACATTTATTCTACCGTTTCTGACAGAGACAGACCGAGAGAGAGAGAGACAGAGAGAAGGGAGAGGGCCCAGAGCAATCTCCACAGCTGTGTCATTAGGTTTTGGACATGGTTTCATTCCATACAGGTGGGTGGTGGCTACACAGGGTGGGGATTGAGCCAGGAGTCTCTCGCATGGGAAGCTCATCCCAGCAAGAACTGAACTGGGGGCCTCCTGCATGGGAGGTAGACCTCCTCAAGCCAGAGGCTGAACTGGGGGTGGGGGGTGAGAACCAAACTGGGGACCTCTCACATGGGAAGCACACCCCAGATCAGTATATGGGTCCGCATGGGCAAGGGCTGGGACTAGATCCTCCAACCCGGGGGCTGCAATGCGAGCGCTCAACACCCTGAGCCATCCCGGCCTCCCCACTGACTGCTTCAAGAGTCCCTCTGGAGTTCGATGAGATGGTCAGAACCTCGGAGTATAATCAGGGCTTGGTCCGAGGCACGCTTCTTACTCTTACTAAAGTTTTACATAAGCCTTTCTCCTAATCTCAGGGATGTGATTACTATTTATATGCTGACATTCCCAATTTTCACTTCTAGTTTTAAGCTCCAGATCCATGTGTCCAACCACCTTCTGGCCACCAAGTTTAAAAAGTACAGAAGGGAACAATGACCTTTCCCTCCACCCCCACACCTATCCCTTCCCCAGCTGTACCCAGTGGAGTAAGGTAATAGCCAGAAATGCAAGATTTGCTCCCTACCTCTCTCCAACTCACTCTCTAAGAAGCAGCCAGGTCATTTCCAAGAATGCCAATCTGACCACCTCGAGCTCCTGCTCACTTCCATGGGGTCCCACAGCTCAGGAAGACACAGATCTGGGCCAAACCCTGAGTGGTATAGCCCTCTTGATCATGCCCCACTGCATAGCACCCTCCCCAGGGACACTGTCCTCCCTCAGTTCTCTTGGTCCCAAGCTCTTCCCCACCTGCTCTCCTTCCTGCAGGAACGCTCCACTTTCAGCTCCTTACCTGGCTGGCCTCCCTTTCTCCACAAACTCAGCTTTACTTCCTCCAAGAGATGTTCTCTGCCTCTCCGTTTAAAGGAGGCCTCCATGTTTCTCTTTCTCTTAGGCCCACTGTCTCCTCTTACAGCACAAGCCACCACTTGCCATGAGTGTGTATAAATGTGTGTGCACAGAAGGGGGTACTACTGTTTACACCCTTCTTTTCTTTCTCTGATGGGCTAACAGCAGGGCAGGGGCTATCTACCACTGCAGGCCCAGTGCCAAGCACATGGGAGATAATCAAGGTCTGTCAAATGAATGAAGACATGGCCACAGCTCTAGTTCAAGTCCTCAGCTCTCACCTGGACAGTTACTAGAGCCTCCTCACTGGTCTTGCTAACTTCATTCTCTCTTTCTTCATTCCAATCCACCTTCCACAAGTTCTGACAAAGAGTTCTAAAAAACACATTTGATCCTATCACTCCCTTGAGAAAAAGCCCAAAGGTTCCCCCACAATGTCAGATCCAAGCTTGTTAGGATGTCCTAAAGGAGTCTTATGGTCTGCTTCCCGTTTGTCTCTCGGCTCTGACTCTTTCCCCCCCCCACCCCCACCGCCCTCGGCTCTGACTCTTGCCACCAGAAGCCGCACCTGCAGTTTGGCCACACTTGGCTCTGTGCTGCTCTGCCACATGCCAGGCTATTATTCTCCAGTTCTGAAGGCCTTTGTCACCCTCTTCCAACTCCTATGCATCCTTCAAGACCCAGACAGCAAAAGTCACCTTTTAGAAGCCTTCTCAGACTTCTTCCACTGAGCTTAACTTGTTTTTATTTTACGAATCTTGATACATACTGAGGAATACAGGTAGCACATACCCCTTAGTACTCTGTCCATAAACTATGGTAATACATGCTCCAGTACTATGTGTGTCCATCTTACTGAACTGTGAGCTCCTGGGAAGACAGGGGCCCGTTCACCTTGCAACCATACATGGTGAGGCTTACAGTCATGACCAATAAGAAGAACCTGTGGAATTAACTCCTTGTTCCAATTCTCATCAATTTGTACTAGACCTGGACAATTCACTTACCTTCCCTTTGACAATTTTCTCATCTGTAAACTGGTGACAGTCACATACCATCCCGGGCAGAGAGACTATGTAAAACATTCTGAAGCTTCTAACTCTCCTACCCAGGCATAGTACGGCATGGCAACTGTGCCTACCCCGACTCCTGGCACTCTCTAAGAAACACCTGACAACCCTTGCTTACACATCCTGACCAAAATTTGATGAAAATGTCATCTACACAGCCTAAGAAGTTCCTTACTGTGGAGGGCAATCAATCTCAGCCTTGAGCTGTAATTGCCAATTTGGCATGACAGCATACACAGTCTCAGCATTGTGAACAGCCGTTTTTCAAGTAAAATGTAGGAAGCATATGTGGTAACTCATGCTTCAACCACTGAGGGCAAGTAGGCTCTCCAACCTGCAGCACCCAGTTGGGCAGAGGCAAGAACGGCTCTGGCAGACGCGTCTGCATGACCTCCGGGCCCTGGGACTCCAGGGATCTGTGGTCTCCAGCCTCCCCCTCCCCCAGCAATAACACACAAAGCCTTCTTGTTCTCTAAGTGGCATTCTGTGCCATCCTCAGCCAGAGCAGCCTCCTGACCTTGTTTACCAATAGCCCTTCACATGGTCCCAATCAATCCCTTCCCCGCCAATAAGATGCCCCTTACCTCAACACAAATAAAGCCCCATGATGAATCCAAATTCACAATTTCTACTAATAGTGCAGAGAAGGCTGGTTTTGTGGTTCCACTCAGCCCCACTAAAAATAAAAAATCATCCAGCTAACTTAGATGATAGTAATAAAATATCTAGGTAAATAATTTTCTGCTTAGGAATTTTTAAGTGAAAAATGGAATTAAATACTTTCCCTCTACAGTTTATCAATCCAGATGGCAAATTCTTTTTCCAGTCAACCAAGATGATGAACCTGGAGAGGAGATGACATGGTTCAAAAGATTTCACCAAATCCACAGGCACTGGTAAACAAGAGCACCCTGGTTATATGCACAGACAGCATAAACCAGAGACTACGTAAGAATCAGAATTTTAACTTCAATTTGTCAAATTGAATATTCTTCCCAAATGTGCATCTGTTCCAAGTTAATGATGTTAAAATCATACAACAATGCAAAACCACTTGTCTTTCCTGAGAGAAAAGTCCCATGTGACCTGACCCATGTCACATCAGGGCTGAGGTTACAAACAGAAAGTATAACTCAGGGCCCCTAACTCAGCAAGCCTATCATCTTTCCTGTTGGCTAAAAAGTCATACAGAAAGAGGAAGAACATCTCATCTGTAGCTGTAGCTCTTAGGTCTGAAAAGCCCCTCCAACAGCTTTAACAAATGTCATCTAATCAGTACCTTTTACCTGCCAAGTTTAAGAGTCCTGACATGTTCCTGAATGGACAGCTCAGAATCTCAGGCTCCTTCCAGAATGAAACTGAAGATACTAGAAACCCCAGTATATACTACAACACTGGCAAGAGCTATGTCATGTAAGTGCCAGGATTTCTAACCATGTCAAAGGTGACTTCACAGCAAATATTTTCAAGAGCAAGAGAATTACTCCTTAGCCAAATACCTGCCAAACTCACACACAAAAGCTTTAACTGTAATTTAAGCAGCCTGAGGAAATGCCAACAAGTTCTTTATCTGCATGAAATTTTCTGGTGATGTGAACAAAGTCTGGAATTCTAGAATATATTTTATTTAAATTATAAATGTCAAGTTATAGTCCCAACTCTATCTCCATTATAAAAGAGTTTTAAAGAACCTGCTATACACACCTAAGCATGCTCCACAAAAACACATAAAACAGTTATCCCAAAGAAGCACAGGTAAAAATTAACAAGTTAATTCACCACTTTTAAATTTGGGTAATACTTGGTAGGACAGCTGAGGGAAGTAGAAATGGGCTTAACTCAAAGGCCCACTACCCTTGGTTAGGATATATAAAGTCTTAAAGGGATTCTTAACAGCTAAGACAGGGTGCTACTTACTTCCTCATTAAATAGTTTGCTAGTTTCTTTTTTGATTGGGTCTATAAGCTGGACTTGGCCTGCGGAAAAGCCCACTAGGAGAGAGACACTTTCTGCTGTGGCTGTTAGGTGGTTGAAGTCATGACAAGTAGGCTGTGTTCCTTTGTATATCCTTTTATCTATTGGTTTACTCAAGTCAGCAGCCTGGAGGAGAAAGAGAAAAATACATACAGTAAACAGCACATTGAGATGAGAAATCTAAGTTTCACTATTTTATACTCCATTATGAAGTTTAATCTTAAAAACAAAGGTATTTAAAATACTTTTTCAGATTTTAGCATTTTATGAAAGCACTTTTACATACCTTAGCCAATTTGACATTGTGAGACTATCCATAATATATTTGTAACTATTACTTCCATGACTTTTTCTTCTTCACATATATTTAACAACAACTCCTGGACTTCAGGAGAAAAAAATCCTTGAGATACTAAATTCAGTATTTG
Source organism: Craseonycteris thonglongyai (assembly GCA_004027555.1). Classification (NCBI taxonomy): domain Eukaryota; kingdom Metazoa; phylum Chordata; class Mammalia; order Chiroptera; family Craseonycteridae; genus Craseonycteris; species Craseonycteris thonglongyai. The sequence continues at coordinate 15,993 of PVKE010011922.1, read as the reverse complement.
CAAAATGCACTCTAAGCATTTTCTAACCAAATACCTCTAACCCTGTAAAAGCTCAGCTTTTACATGCATGGATAACACCTAATGCTCACTGGTGAGCTACCTGTAGCCCAGTGGTTCTCAAAGTGTGGTCCCCAGACTAGTAGTGGTGGCAGCAGCATCACCTGGAAACTCAGAAATGCAAATTCTCAAGCCCCACCCGAGACCAATAAATCAGAAAGCATGGGGGTGGACACCCAGCAAGCTAGAGTTTAAAAAGCTGTCCTTCCAGGTGATTCTAAGGCCCTCTGGGGTTTAAGACCCACTGCTGTCTAATTATAAGCACAGGCTCCCTTCCAGAATCCCATTCCTCCCTCTTTCACATTCACTTTCAGGTTAACTTTTGCCTACTGAGCCCACATGCACTCAAGTGCAGTACCTGCATCATCTTTCTTCTTTACAGTGAGCCTTTAAAGCAGGCAGTATTTCTCCATTTTACAGATGACAAAAAAAGTTTAGGGAAGTTAAATAACTCAACCAAGGTCACCATACCTACCTAGCACGTGGCAGGGCTAGATTTGCAACCCAGGTCTGTTTGACCATAAAGGGGACAGGGAGAAAACATACATCCACACACCCCAAAATCAAAAGCAAATCACTCTGATATGAACCTAACGTGATTTTTCAACGTGCCTCCCTTTTTTTAAAGCAGGAGTCTTTTATCATGAGGCATGTTCTGTACAATCCAATAAACTGGGCTGTTATTGTTGAAATAAAAAAAGCCACACCCTCCCACTCTGGCTGGAAAACCTCAGGTAGAGACAACTTTAAAACATTACTTTAACCTGTGCGCTGTTCTGGTGTTCACAGCTCATTGTGTACTGCCCACCCCTTGCATAGGTTCTGAAGAGTTAGTTCTTCCTTCTAAAGAGGCCTGTGACTTTGTACTGACTATTCTAATGTCTGACTTTTCAGGTAACAAATACAAGCAAACTCAAAACCCAAGCATTCGGAAGTCTAGACCTGAGTGGTACAAGTCACTCTGGGAGCTCAGGGTTCAGGAATAAAAATACATGCCATGGAGACACTCTCCCAGTCTCACCTCAGATAAAATGGAGATAAGAATCTCTGTTCTACCAACCTCTTGGGATGGTCTGGAGGATGAAATTAGAGAATATACACGTGCAAAGAGCCTTGAAAAGTGTAACATGCTTTATGTTACACTTTTCAAGGCTCTTTGTACAACCCCAGCACAGACAAAACAAGAATCCTGACCATGGAGCAAGAAGAAAAGGGCTGGAGGGGAGGGGAGGAAAGGGAAGGGGAGTGTAGAAGAGGGGAGGGCAAGGGAAGTGAAGACAGAAGAGGGGAAGGGGGATCAGAAGAGGTGGAGAGAAAGTGTAGAGGCAAGAAGAGAGACCCCAAAGGGAAGGCTCCCAGGCTGGAAGAGAAGTCTAGGCCAAGGGAACAAACTGCAAATCTTCTCAGAGCAAGGAAGATATCAGCAAAATTGAACAGCTCAAAATATAAAATAAGATACACTGGCAGTTAGACAATCAAATCTGAAATATGAACAAATGAAATTATTACATGATCTCTATATCAGCATATGTAACTCTTGAGAGTTTTTCTTTTTTTTTTTTTTTTTTTTAAGTTTGCTTAGGGAATGTCCTCCTAAAAAAAAATACCCCAAATCATGCACTGAATCATAAAATCAATTCAAAGGCAAGCCAAAAATTAACAACATACCAATTAAGTTAAATGAATAAAGGAATATACAATGGTTCGCAGAAACAACAGAGGAAGTAAAAGTACCTATTTTTCCAAATATTGCTACCAGTCTGAACATAAGGACCCCTTACAATAATGACATTAGCCTCAGTTCTTGTATTTACTTTATATCCCTGCTCCTAATATGGAACTTTACTGAAAAGATGTCACTTATACCTTTAATCAGATCATGTGAACAAACACCTGAAGTATTTTAAGTGTCAAATAAAAGATTATTTTTACTCTTAAATCATGTAAATATTCCCAAAACATCCTGCTTACCATTATAATTTGCTTAACAAATTTTCTTCCTAGATCACTGCTCTCAAAGTGTACCAGTCCATGAATAGTTTCATAGTCTACAGTCAAAATTAAATTCAGAAAATGAGAATAAGCTTTAGAAACTTTTATGGTAGTCTGACAGAGTAATTTTACATCTGTTGAATCTAATAATAAAAAATTAAGAGTTTGCATTCTGCATGCCTTTTTCAGTTTCTTTTTCTAGCAAGTCTTTATTTTACAAAAGCTATCAGTCCAGCTAGAGTGGAAATTGTAAGAATTGACCCTTCCCCACTGGTGGGAAAAGCACACTCCTAGGAGGCACAGAAACAGGCAAGGCCCAAGGAACACTGAGAATCTGTCTTACCTCCAGTCACTCTTCCCTCTCCAACCCCCAATGGTACTGGACATACCAAAACAGCACAAGCCTGGCCAGGCCACATGTCACCTACACTCAGCAAGAATTCCTGTGCAGCCTCGAGTGATTTCTAGGTGTGTGTTCACAAGAAATTATACTTCTGAGAAACCCAGGGATCCCACCACTGGAGCCCAACCCCAGCACGGCCATCTGCAACTCATTTTGTCCTCTCTCCTCTACAGTCAATCACAGGGTTCTGTTTCCTTTTCCACTGATGGGTTGCTGCCTATATCCTCTTCCTCCTTCTTTTTTAGGGGGCAGAGGTGTGCCCACATGTACTCTGAACTCACACACCTTCTTAGTAGCAGTAATAACTACCTGAGCAGCCACCTGTCTTCCTCATGAGGTCAGCAGCCCTATAGATGACTTCCAGGTAGAAGCAGTCTGGTAGGAGAGAGTCCAGACTTTAGAACCAGGCAGACAGAGGTTCAAGCTTTGCTTTCCCTCTTGGTAGCAAGGTGATCTTGTACATGGGTTTCCTCTCCCTGAGCCTCAGAGGACAAAACCCCAGCTCCCCTGGAAGGTGATGGTGAGGCTGGCAGATAATGGATAAAAAGCTCAAAGTATACAGAAGCACTCAAAGGCAGCAACCATTATTAATTCATCCCTGTCAAATCCTACTTTGGTCAAATGGCTTCCTAATTTCCATCACGTCAGAGTATCAAGACATACCTAGCAGTCTTGCTGTCTGTGGTCCAGCCAGCCGCCTCCATCCCCCCTAACAGCAACACCAATTTTCATCCATGGAACACTATGTGCCTGGAACTTCACACTCATCATCTTATTTAATCCCAGTCACCCTTCAAAGTCGACAGTAATACTAGCCCCCAATCTTACAGGTAAGGATCCTCGGGAGGAATCAGGAGTCAAGGGCTGTGCTCAACCTCCCCCTCCCTGCCCTCCCCCCACCCCCCACACACAAATACATTCTGTTGCTCTGCCCTTCATGTGCCGCCATGCCACATGTCATGAGTATGGTGCAGGCAGGCAGTCCTCTTTCCTGGCTTCTTAAGGTAGCCCTCTTGATTGGTATAGTGTCCTCTGCCCCAGTCCCCAGGGATCTTACCCATCAGTTCAAGCCCCACCACTTTCAGAGGCATTTTTCCAACTACAGTTCCCTAGCCTGCCTCTTTTTTCTCAATTCTCAAGTACTTAATTCATTTCACAAAATTTAGTACTTAATCACTTATATGATTACACTATTGTTTTATGTCTGATATAATCAATTATAATAAAATTACAATGATAAAAAATTACAATAAAAACTCTTTTAAGGAGAATGTTTTTATTAAAGTTACCACTGTACTGTTCCACAAAATTAGCTTATTTTTCAGCTTTCTGGTAGTTCTGCAGAGATAGGTTTTAGACATTTTGGGATTTTTTTTTAATGCTTCTGCATCCTGATTATTGCCAATTATCTAAATTGTTAAGTATGAATTTATAGCAAAAACAATTTATTAAAATGTCGTACCAATTTAAAAAATTTGATCAAATTTGCTTATTCAGCCCAGGAGAATATCTATCATGTCACAAAGGCTAATATCTGTTGAATGAATGAAATTCAGATTGTTTTGAATTTTTTCAATAGTAAGATTAAATTTTATTATTATGCTTATCAGTTTCTGCATAAGGAGTTACTGAGTACAAATAATCTGTCAGTACCTCATTCTCAACTTCATAGAACATTTTTAAGTGATGGTTAAAAATTTCCTATTACAGAAACAGAGCTAGTCATCAAAATCCTTGATCAGTAAGTAACAGACCTTAAAATGTCATGTTTCTCAGTTTCCTTGGATTTCTGATCCTTAGAATCCCTGCAATTCTTTTTATGACAAATACTGGTGAAAAATGGCATCAGCCTGGTCAGTTTAGCGTGGCACCAATGAGCACTTATCTATCCAACACCAAAAGGTCTGCAAAAGAAAGCCCCCTGGTTCCAGCTCACACCTCCCCACAGAGCCCACCTGGCCTGGGCAAAGCTATTGGGCCACCAGGAACACAGAAGAGGGCCTGGACCCTGTGAGGGACAGCCCACCAAAGGGAGAGGGCTGCCACGGGGTCGGTGGACCTACTGGAACTGCCCAGGCCTCGGCATCCTGTCACAGCTGTTAGATGAGCTCAGAGACGGCAAGTGGCCTGTGAAGCCCTCTTCATGGGAACCAGCTACTTGATACCCCTGAGGACCCCGAGCATTTGATGTGGTCTCTCAGAAAGACTTCCTGGGAAAAAATGCATGTCAGGTTATGATATATGAGGGCAGTGTAGGTAATAAAGGTGGGCTTTATTTCCCTTACATTTTCACAGTCTCTTCCCTTATCCAAGAATCATCCAGAGAGCACCAGTCCCACAGAATCTGCCAGGTAACCAGTCCTTTTACTGGCATATCTAACACCTGCCAAATACCCAATAGACCAGAAGCTCACCTGTGTATACCAGAAATCACTTTCTTCCCGCCTAAGTCCCTCACCCAAGCTTTAAGCCTGTTGCTTCAGTCAGGTCCCCTGGATGGCAGCCACTACCCAAATGACAGCTTCAGTGCCCTCATCCAACCTGTTCTTCCCCAGTACCCCACCCAGCCTAGGTCAGCCTTCTTGGCTCTCTTGGCACCAGGCTCCTTCCACCATTTCTACCCATATCCAATCCACCCCACACCTTTGCCAGACTGACCTTCATGAAGCCTTAGGCTACTCTAGCACTCAAATCCTCCTCAGCTCTGCCAGGCACAACTTAACAATGGCTTAGCTCCCTAGCTTATCACCACAGGCCTTCCTAGAATGGACCTCAGCTCCCCTCCCTTCACACACTGGCACCCCACAGGCACTTGTTCACAGCTGCCTGTGCTCTCCCCACCTTCTGGCCTTTCCTCACAGTCCTCTTTTAACCCCAAATGCCTACCCTATCCCCAATACCCACAGTAATTGTGCTCACAGCCACTTCCTCCAGTCTTACCTCTGGGAGGCATTCTTTCCTTTCACCTATCTGTATGCGCCACATTCCTCAGCTGTAATGTGCTAACTATATTCCATATATCATCAAAGTCCAGCTCCTTTTCAAAACAACAAAAAGGTCAGGAGGCTGCTGAGTCATCGACCACCTGAATGGACTGATGAGAAATAGCTCCAGCAGCCCCAGTGCATCAGAGGTCTCCCACATGCCATGAGCAACCAGGAGAGAACCAATGGTGTGCTTTCTATTGTCATTCCTTTGATCACATCCCAGACAACCAAAATGGGAGCCAAAAGTGAACAAAGGAACACTTTCTCAGAAAGAAGGGAACCACGGAGTCCCATGTTAAGACTTAGAACCCCAAAGTAAGCCAAATTGAAAGGGCCATTCCACAGTGTTTCCTGGAGACTTTTCACCTAGTCAGGCTGAGGTTTCCAGTGCCTGGGTGGGATGAGGCTATAGTCTGGGGCTGGATCACACCTAGCTGGTCTTGCTGGCAGAAGCCTGGGGAAACACCAGAGCCTTCCAAGTCACAGGCCAAATAAAATGAGACTGACCACTCAGAGCTGAGATATATGCATTTCGTGAACAAAGTTCAATGTACTATTAAATCAAAATTTTCTTTTGCATAGTGGAAAATAACCTGGCTCTAATGACAAAAATACCAAACAGTGATTTGCAAACACCTCACTGCCCATACTTCCTGTGTAGGTCAGCAGTTTCACACTCAGGTAACATCAGCTGTAAAGCACTGCACAGGTTCCACTGTCCAACCCAGCTGCCCTTGAAGCAGAAATAATAACCAGGCTAATCTGTGAAACACCCACACACAGTTAGTCCATCTCTCTGTTTCTTGAGTTCAATAGTTACAGCCCAAATATCTGCATAGCTGGCATTAGAGGCATTTAAAGCGGATAACACAGGGGTGTCCAACCTTTTGGTTTCCCTGGGCCCACATTGGGAGAAGAAGAATTATCTTGGGCCACACATAAAATATCTTAACACTAACAATAGCTGATGAGCTAAAAAAAAAAAAAAAAAAAGTAACACACACAAACAAATCTCATGATATTTTAAGAAAGTCTACGAATTGGTGTTGGGCCACATTGAAGCCATCCTGGGCCGCCTGCAAAATATAATTCTTTTGCTGACCAAAATCCTAACTAACAATTAATGCCTTCATGGTATCCATTTGTGAAAGAAAACAAGATCCATGAGCAAATATCAGTAAGTCACTTAAGGTTTACAAAGCACCTTCACACTTGAGTTCTTTTGACCCTGTTATAAACCCGTCATAAGCACTATCACCACTTCCATCTTATCAACAGGGTGACAGAATCAGCTGGCCAGAAGAAGCAAGTGGAGGTGCCTAGGCTGTCTAAACTCCAGCCCTGTGCCCCTCCTACCGTGCCATGTCGCTATGACAGAAAGTTGACCACATCTCACCTAGTTCTTGGTCCTATCACTGTGTGACTCAAGGTTCCTATGCTCACTGAAGTGGGAATCAAATATGCAAGCCTTGCTGCGTGTGGCCCAGACTCTAGACCTGCCTTTTCAATACATCTACCTCACAGAGCTGTTTATTAAAATGGAGTAATACAGTCAATTCCCAAGCACAATGCCTGGCACTTAAAAGGCCCTTGAGAAGTTAGTTCCCCTCTTTTAAACTTGTATTTCTCCTTCTGACTACATAAGGATACTATAACACAAAACAATTCTCATTACTTATTAATACCTACAAAGAAATATCAATAAGGGAAAACAGGAATATTTCTTTCTGCCCTAAATTTCCTGAAGACAACAGCAGAACCCAAGTTTAGAGTATGTTTTCCTTTGAAAATAGTTTTCAAAAACAAGAAAGTGCCTTTCTTTTCCTCTTTCATTCTCAAATGTATCAGCATATGCTCACACAGACCATTCCCTCACTAAAACAAACTATCAGCAGGTCATCATGCTTCTGATGGGCTCTGACACTTGACTAACATGACTGACAGTGCTGGGCCAGGGAGAAGATGCCCACCAATCACATTACAGAGCTCCTCTCACATGCGTGGCAGAAGCAAGGCCATGAGAAGTGAGGCCAGGACTCCATAAAGGGGGAGAGAATGGAAGGAAAGAGCCAGACACGTGCAGAATACAGGCAAATAATGAGATGTACAAGGCAAGGGGGCCACCTCTACATCATTCTACAATGGGAAGAGGTGCAGCTACAAAATAAGCAACATGGGTTCAGTGAAATGTTCACAGCCAGTCTGAGTTGCTTGCTGTTCACCCAAGAAAAGCCTCTTGCAGGAGCCAGGGAGGCTCCCACTTTTGAGATCTGCTTGGGAGGGAGCAAGGCTATAGTTATGAGAAGCATCTTCCCCTGGCCCAGCATGGTCAGTCAAGTGTTTGCTGAAATAACAGGCTTCTATTATCACACATCATTTCTCCCCAAGGCAGCCTGTCACTTAAAACTGTTAGGATATAAAGTCTACTCCTCTTCCCTTGGAGCACTTCTTAAAAAATGAACTTGGGAAAAGCCAGGATGGTTCAGTGGGTTAAGCACTCACTTTGCAGCGCTGGGGACCAAGGATCGAATCCCGGCCCCGGGTCATGCAGATCCATGTGCTGAACTGCGGAGTTCCCCAATTTCAGTTCTCTCTCTCTGTATCTATCTCTCTCTCTCTCTCTCTCTCTCTCTGTCAAAAACAATAAAAAAAAAAAAGAACTTGGCTGCTACACTGTAACTTCTTCACCATCACTTCTTCCTCTCAGGTTGCACTCCATGCCCAGGCTAGTTTCTTATCACAATGTGAAAAGGTACAATGGCTGTTATGGTGCTTCTTTAGGCTAATGCAACACTGATTTCTTCACTAAAAAAAAACTGAGAAATAATTAAGTTCGACTTGTACACATACTAACACCAGATCTCACATTAAAATGCTGACATATTCAAATGACCTATTTTTAGTAAACCTTTCTGTTAAGTATGCATAGAAATATTCACTTATATTCCTAAAAGAATACCAACATCTCAAATAAAAGGCAAGATGCTTTCATTTCTGCAAAAGATACACATTTGGAATTCTTAGAAAACAATTTTTAAAAGTTCCCCCTGAAAGAGGTTGGGGGCGGGGAAGCCTATGACTTTCTGAAAGTGTTGTAACAACACAGGTAAACTAGAGACCACTGGGGCAGGATGCCTGGATGCTGCTTAACTACTATACTATAGCTTTCCTATATTTAAGACTATTCACAAGCTTTTGTTTGGCACAGAACACAGATGACTTTAACTTTCTGAATAACACCAGCAACAGTCTACAGAGAAGCTCCCACTCTATTTGAGAAATGCCCTGAATCCCCAATTGTGTAAAGGCCCTGAAACCTTCCAGCCCCATTTCCTCATCCTACAGATAAACTGAGCCCAAGCAGGGGTGGGTGATCTGTCCAAGGTTTCAGAGCATAGAACTGTGCTTTTAACTGCAACAAGTGATTTTTTTTCAATCACTCAACTCCGGTTGGAACAATGAAATATTGAATCTGTAATGTATAAAATTTCCAAAAATGACACTGATATGTACCATGTACCGGTATCTTTACATCAAATGACAGCATTTTGAAGCCAGTACATGGCAGTATTTTCAAACAGGGAACAAGAAAACTAGAGAGACAGTAAACTTGTCTTACACAATGAAGGGAGATTAACCACTAAAGCAGGTAGCCAAAATACTGGCTTTGGCCTCTGGAACTCCAACAGCCTCTGATCCAGCCAGGCCTCACTGAAGAAACAGCCTGAAATTGGTGAGAATAACAGAGAACTGACCTTTCTAAATGCTACCACGAAGAAAAGCTTTGATTTCTCTTTCATCTCAAGTCTTATGGCATCATTGGAACTGCGCGCTTCACACTTGAGCTGTTCGTCATTTGTCCTGTATGTCTTATCTCCCGAACTACCCTCAACATTTTTTAGGGCATAACTGTCTTAAAGGTCACCAGTTACAGCCACTCATTTCTGGTGTTTGTTTCCCCTCTGAGATTTAAAGGGCCCTTTTAGGCATGTGAAATGCCCTAGTAATGCAATAGCAGCCAGTTTCAAAATGTGGACCAGTAAGACTGGCACATGCAGGAATGTGGAGGGGTAGGTCTCACCTACTTCCCATGGGAGTGTGACCTAGCACAGCCTTCATGCAGGGCACTTTGGCAACATGGAACAAAAGCCTCCTTTCCTTTAAGCACTAATTCAATTCTAGGACTTTAGTTTTGGAAAATATTTTTCAAGGCTATTACTATTTGTAATAGCCAAATCTGGCTTATGAACAGCAAAATTCACCATAAAAGGAAGCTTACCGTTACATCAAGTAAATGCACAAGTGGGATGATACAGCACCAACAAAACAGGTGAGGATGCATTTCAAACTGGCCAAATCATGTTTCACATGAATTAGGACCACTGGGATCTTACTAATGTTTCTGTGGCATCCGTGATGTCACTCAATGGGATGAGAAATGACAGGAAAATTCTTTAAAGGAGCCAACCACTCAGGGGACAGATACGAAGGGGATGGCTGGTTCTACTGTTTCACTATTCAAATAGTCCTACAGTGTTAGAAAGGGTCACTATGTGATCCTAATTTGCTACTGTGGCAGATAAAGATAACTTTCCAGAGCCCTCTTTGGGAAATCCAAGCTGGTCCAAGTTTACCTCCCAATTTTCCTCTAAAGTGAATCTTCATCTTTCTCACAAGAACGAAACTGATAATTTATCATCAATCCCATGCTTTTCTAGAGATCCTATGAAAACTCAATCCTTAATTATCCTCAATTCAGAAGAAAAAGCTAAAAGGTTACATGATATAATTTGAATATAGTTCAAATATTTTAGCATTAGAAGTTAAAATCTTTTGTTTTAAAGATTTATTTTTATTGGTTTTGACAGAGAGAGACAGAGACAGAGAGAAGGGGGAGGGCCCAGAACAGTCTCCATAGTTGCACATCATTGGTTTTTCCACATAGTTTCGTTCCACAGGTGGGCACGGGGCTGCACAGGGCAGGAACTGGGCCCGGGTCTCACCCCAGTGAGAGCCGAACTGAGGGTACTCCCTAGTTCAGCATATGGGTTCACATGGGCCGGGCCGGGATTCAATCCTTGGTCCCCTGGGGCTGCAAAGTGAGTACTTAACCCACTGAGCTATCCCAGCTTCCCCTAAAATCTTTTGTTTTAAAGATTTATTTTATTGTCTTTGAGAGAAGGAGAGAGTGAGAGAGAAAGAGAGAACAAAACAGAGAGAGAGAAGGGGGAGGGCTCAGAGCAGTCTCCATAGTTATATTGTCAGTTGTGACATGGTTTCATTCCATACTGGTGAATGTAGGACAGCAAGAGGCAGGAACCAAAGTAGGGGCCTTCCACATGGGAGGCAAGCACCTTCGCCACCAGGCCATTCCAGCGGTTCCCAGTTGTGTCTCATTTCAGCATGTGGGCTTGCATGTGCCAGGGCTGGGAATTAAACCCTGGACCTGGACCTCATGATTGCAAGACAAGCGCTCAACTACTGAGCTATCCCAGCATTCCCAAAAATTAAAATCTTGAGTCCTGAAATAAAAATATTAGGCTCAAAAAGGATACTATTGTATTCGTAGTCTCAATGGGGACAGTACTGTTGTAAATGTAGGTTAGCAGGCCAACTAGCTTGTAACTGAGGAAGAAGCTCCACAATGAAGACTGAAATCAACAATAATCCAAAAGTTAACACTTGGCAACAACTGCATATTTGCTTCACACTCTTCTAAGCACTTATCATTCATTATCTCACATAATAAAACATTAATCAATAACTTGCAGGGGGGAAAGCTGGGATGGCTCAGCGGGTAAAGTGCTTGCTTTGAAGCCCCGAGGACCGAGGATCGAATCCCAGCCCCGGCCCATGCGGACCCACATGCTGAACTGGGGTGTGCCCCCAGTTTAGTTCTTGCCGGGACCTATGTGGGAGGTTCCCAGCCCAGTTCCTGCCCTGTGCAGCCCCGTGCCTGCCTGTGGAGTGAAACTATATGGAAAACTAATGCTGTCAACCATGGAGACTGCTCTGGGCCCTCCCCCTTCTCTCTGTCTCTGTCAAAAATCAATAAAAATAAATCTTAAAAAAAATAAAAATAAAAATAACTTGCAGGGATGCCGGGATAGCTTAACAGGTTGAGCGCTTGCCTTGGAACTGCGAGGTCTGGGGATTGAATCCTGGCCCTAGGCTAAGCAAAAACCACATGCTGAACTGTGGCCCAACTGGTAACCACTGGGATGCCTTGGTGACAAAGGTTCTCACCTCCCCTTTAGAGGCCCCCGGTTCAGTTCCAGCCCCACATGGCCCCACATCCACCAGTGTGGAATGAAACAATGTTACAACTAATGTACAGCTATGGAGACTACGCACTTTCTCTCTCTCTCTCACCTTCTCTCAAACAATAAAATAAATATTTAAAACAAACATATAAATAAATACTTGTAACTACCTTAAAAAGTTAAATACAAATAAGTGAACTGAAGAAGCAACTCATTTCCCAATGTGAACAACTGTGTAATATGTTTTTCTATATAATGGTCTTATTTAGATAACAATTTAAGTTCTGCATTCATGGAATCAGACAAGAGAAAGTACTAGACAGAGTTGGAGCGGAACTCCAGTTTTAAAAGAAAAAGGTACATTTACTCTCAAGATGCTGCAATTTAAGAACAAAGAAGTTAAACAGCCTAAAACCATACAATCCATTCACACCGCACCTGAACTCAGAGCTCTGCTCTTCCTTATTAAGTGCACCACACCTAATAAACTCAGGAAAAGCACTAGGGTAACCCAACCAAAAGCCCTTATTTTTGTCTCCTTTCATCTGTAGTCTTCTTGTTTCTACATCAAACAATAACTAGTTGTCAGACCTTAAAATTATATCATTTATAACACACGTACAGAAGACTTTGCAAAACCAATAAGCTTAGCATCAACCAAAGAATGCTCTTTTAGTTGGTGCAAAGTCCTCAGGTATGTTCCAACTGTCATGAGCCTTCTCTAGGCAGAAAAAAGAGAACTGAATGGGGAGAAGGGAGTTTCTTGCCTCTTGATAATACAAAGCTCTCAAGCTGGCTGTGAGCTGAGCAACTGAGACCAAGGCCACTCCTACAGCTCTTTCCAAAGCTCCTGACACCCCTGGAAAATCTTCCTTCTGTAGCAGAGCCAAATGCCCATTAATAAAATTCTGGCCAGCAGGGATATCTGCAAACATGAGAAGGATGGCAGAAGCAGGCAGCCATGTTAAGCAAGGCTGCATAGATATTGAAAACTAAGAAATGCAGGCCAGCAGCTCAGACTGGTTATGACAAAGGCTGCGGCTCTGAATACCAACAGAGCCCAAGCGTAGTGCCTGTGGCTACAAACCAAAAGACTGTCTTCTGGACAATGTGGGCACATCTGGGCTCTCCTCCACACAGAGCACTGCAACTAGATTTGTATCTCAAGTTTGAGACACACAATAACACAACACCCCCAAATTTTCTTGTTCACAGCAAGTCCAAGTACTTGACCTGCCACATAGAGTCCTTTGACTTGAAACCACATACATGCATGTCAGGCAGGGAGGAACCATGGCGCACCCAGGGACCCACAGGAAGAAGAGCATGGGCAAGCAGAGAGCCAGCTGGGGCGCATCCCGGTGCAAAATGAGGCTGGAAAGGCACTGTGAAGTGGGTAGTCAAGCCATGAACAGTCCCATTCCAGAAGGCCACCTGCCTTCATGGCAGGATACACTTCTGCCGAGTCCCTGGAAAACAACTCACGTATTTAACATTTTAGAAGGACCTGAATTATTTCTGTGTGAATTCATAGGTCAATCCCATCCTTCACACAGGTCCTAACCCAGAAAAACAAAACTGAATAGTGTCAAGTGACACATTTTAGGAAAGCTCTGGCTGAAAACATACACTGCATTCTGAGAAGTGGTAAGGAGCACCAACTATGGAGCCAGGAGGCCTGGATTTCATTCTGGCACTGCCATTCCTAGCCTTGTGAGCTTGGACAAGTGTTTTGCCTTTCCACAAAATAGGAAAATAGGGATACAGCAGTCTCCCTTATCTACGGTTTTGCTTTTCACAGTTTCAGTTACTCATGGTCAACCATGGTCCAAAAATATTAAATGGAAAATTCCAGAAATAAATAATTCATAAGTTCTGGATTACATGCCGTTCTGAGTAGCGTGGTAAAATCTCAAGCCAGCTCCATCAGACCTGGGTAGTGATTTATCCCTTTGTCCAGCATCTCCACACTGTGCATATAGCACAATAAGATATTATGAGACCACACTGACATAACTTTTATTATAGTATACTGTTACAACTGTTCTATTTTATTATTAGTTATTGTTGTTAATCTCTTATTATGCCTAATTTAGAAGTTAGAACTTTATCATAGGCATGTATGTATGTAGGAAAAAACAAGGTATATATAGGGTTTGGTACTATCTGCAGTTTCAGGCATTCACTAGGGGTAATGGAACATATCTCGTGCAGATAAGGAGAGACAATTGTAATAAAATAGTTCTATCACATACAGTGTTTAATGATTAAGGAATTAAGATATGTAAAGAATAGTGCCAACACAAAGTGCCTATGTATTAGCTATTATAGGTAAATAACATCAATTTACATTTGTTAAATGCACTCAAACCAAGAAGCACAGTGAGTTAGTATGAAAGCAAGCATCTGATTCCTAATAGACACTTAAAAGGTAAATATATTTTTCTATATAGTTATCTGTCCAAAAATGTGTGTATGAATTGGGGAGGAGATCTGAAAGTGAGAAGGTAGAGTAAGGTCAAAGAGCCCAGATGTCATGCCCTCTTTCCTCTGGGTTGCAGCAGTGCTCAACCTGTTGATGCCAGCTCACTTTCATAACACAGCAAGGCTAAGGCAAAGCCAGCAAAGTTACTCTATTCAGCCACTTAAAAGTTTTACTAAATTCAATGCAGTATAATTTTTTAAAGTTGTAAAACTAATATAAGTTCAGAGGCCAGAGCTGTCTAGCATACCAGTTTATACCTCAACAAAAGGACAAGTTAATTTCTGAGACAAATACACTGAGTAGCACATATACCATGATGGCCAGATATAATAAACTGTAGAGGTTGGACTATGATCTCATAGCCTCTCTGACCCCCACTTCTCTTGACATACTGTGAGTAAATGACTATTAAGAAAAGGAAATAAAATACAGTAGTCTGTTTCTATTTTTAAAAAGCTGGAAGGTTGGTCTTAGTGGATGGAGTTAAGAATATGATGGGGGAAATCTGGGTAGTACAACCATACGTTATATGACAGTCACATGTTCACATGTACTCTTCAGAAACAAGAGTTCACACAAAAGGCAGCATGGAGTTGCTATAAAGAACACTGCCACATCCCTGTTGTGTAGCCCAAGCGGACTTCTTTATCCCTTAGAGCTTCCCTCGCTCATCTAAATATACCAACGGTGCCCAAAAAAATGTATACACATTTTTAAAAAGGAAACAACTGTATTAAAATAGTAATATTCAATATATACCGATAATAAAAGATGAATACAAGTCAAGTTTGACTTCTGCAATTATAATAGGTGCTCAAAGTGGTTACCATCCGCATCCAGACACTTCTGATTACGGTGAACTACTGCTTGAGCAACAATTACCAAAGTGTCCACTTGTATCGCTGTGCACGCCACTTCAATTTACCATGCACCCCAAACTTATTATGAATGCATGCAATTGTTAGGCATGTTAGAGGTTCTGTTGCACACTCACACAACGTTCTCAAATTTCAAATTCCACTACAAAATGGTCTTGTGCTCCTCAAATGCCAACGGTGTTTCTGCCATTTTCTTTGACTGTTCTGCCTGTCACACGGTGACACTAGCTTTCATGTGATTAACACCATCTTTTGAGCAAACATCATACTACACATTACTACTGTCATTCAATTCAATTTTGAAAAGTAATGCATAGATAACATCTATTAAAATGGTTATACCGTTTTTTGGCAGCCCCAGTATAAAGGGGGACCACTATCTATTTTGCAAAGTGTTTGTGAAGATGAGACAACATACATGAAAGCATCTGTTTAGTGCTCAGCAGAGTAGGTATTGAATAAATGGGAGATGTGATGATGTGGTTATTAATACAGTCTACCAGTTAAAAAGCCAATAAGCTTTCACTGAGGGTTTATTGTGAGGTACACCAGGATTAGCCCCTGCAAGGCTGTGGCTCTCAAACTGGACCATGTCTGAATCACCTGGCCAGTACTGCTGGTCCCACCCCCAGAGTTTCTGAACCAGCTGGTCAAGAGAGGGGGCCCCAAAATCTGCATTTCCACACGTTCTGAGCAGACAGATGCTGGTACCACTGGTCAAGAATCACTTAAGAGGGGAAAGCCGGGACGGCTCAGCGGGTTGAGCGCTCGCTTTGAGGCCATGAGGACCGAGGATCGAATCCCGGCTCCGGCCCAGGCAGGACCCACGTGCTGAACTGGGGAGTTCCCACAGTTTGGTTCTCTAACTGTCTCTGTCTCTGTCTCTCTCTCTATCTGTCAAAAAGTAAAATAGAAATAACTATGCACT
>PVKE010011921.1:0-39281 GCA_004027555.1 Craseonycteris thonglongyai | reverse complement strand
TCAGTGCATATTTATTTCTATTTTACTTTTGACAGATAGAGAGAGAGACAGAGACAGAGACAGCTAGAGAACCGAACTGTGGGAACTCCCCAGTTCAGCACGTGGGTCCTGCCTGGGCCGGAGCCGGGATTCGATCCTCGGTCCTCATGGCCTCAAAGCGAGCGCTCAACCCGCTGAGCCGTCCCGGCTTTCCCCTCATTCATTTTTATAAAAAGTAATAGGCAGAAAATGTAGTCAAGTGTTTGCTTATGGATATGTCAATTACCTCCTGAAAGATCCTTGAGGAATTGTAACACCACTCACCTGCAGGGGAGTTGAAGCTGGGAGGGACACTGTCACTGTATTTATTTTCTGCATTTTGACTTTTAGATCGTGCCAGTATACTTTATTACCGGAACAATTGATTAATCAGCCTGTCAGTCAGCATAATTAAATTTTAAAACAAAAATGTAAAATGATAAACCACTTTGGAAAACAGTGTTGCAGTTTTTAATAAACGTAAATACGTATATGCTTACCATACATATGTCCCAGCAGTTCTACTCGTAGGTATTTACCCAAGAGAAATGAAAACATATGTCCATGCAAAGACTTGTAAATAAATGTTTGTAGCAGCCAGATTCATAATAGTTCTAAACTAGGGGATGCCAGGATGGCTCAGTGGGTTGAGCACTTGCTTTGCAGCCCCCAGGTCCAAGGATTGAGCCCCGGCCCTGGCCTGTGTGGACCCATGTGCTGAGCAGGGGTGTGCCCCCAGTTCAGTTCTTGCTGGGGCCTGTGCAGGAGGCCCTCGGCCCAGTTCCTGCCCTGTATAGCCCCGTGCCCACCTGTGGAGTGAAACTTGTATCAAAAGCTGATGACGTGTGGCTGTGGTAACTGCTCTGGGCCCTCCCCCTTCTTTATCTTGCTCTTTCTCTTTCTCTCTGTCAGAAAAACAATAAAAATAAATCTTTTTTAAAAATAGTCCTAAACTAGAAACAATCCACATGTTTATCACCTGATAAATGAATATATCAATTAAAGCATATCCCTGTAATGGAATACTACTCAGCAATAAAAAAGAAACAAACCACTGATACATGTAGCAAGTGGTTAAGTTTCACAGGCTATATGCTGAGTGGAAAGTCAGACTCAAAAGGTTCTAACCAAATCCACTTGTGTGAAAATCTAGAACAGATGAGACTAACCAATAGTGATGGAAATCAGATCATTGGTTGCCTAAAGTGGGTGTTGGGGAGAAGAATTGACTGCATAGGGATACAAAAGAACTTACTGGGGAGATGGAAATTCTCTGTATCTTGAGTATGGTGGTGGCTATCCAGTTGTACGCATTTGTCAAAACTCACCAGTCTGTACACTTAAAATGTGTGGATTTTATTGCATATAAGTCATACTTTTATAAAATTAATTTTAAAAAGAAAGAAGCGTCTCCTTGAACCACTCAAAGGAAGCAATAGAAGAGAAAGGGGTATTCAATAATTAGAAGATGGATTATGTCAGTCCTCCAGAGTGATTATAAGCAGGATAAATTTCTGCCCTCTAGTGCAGGAACCTCAGAGAAATGGAGAGAAATGAGCAGACCCTGCCTGCATCTGTTCTTTGTGTATTCAAGCCAGATGGGGGTTCTGGCCTGGAAGCCAGGTCTGCAGGAGCAAAGCTGCTCCACCTGGCCAAAGACCCCAGTCCCCACTCACCGTAAGTGGGGCTGCTGACCGTTTCTCCTACGTGCCGGGCACTGGGTCAGGCTGTGCTTTATGCTGTCCCTGATGCTGTTCCATCTGTTTCTGGGACCTTGCCAGTGCTAACGATAGCCCCAACATCATTTGGGGTACAATAGCTGGTGAAAATAGAAGCAACGCATGTGACTTTGCTACAGCCCTGAAAGTTTAGCCCACATGGACTGTCTTCAGCTTCCAGCCAGTTGACTTTAAAGTAAAAGATAGTAAAGAAACCTGGGGAAGCCGGGATGGCTCAGTGGGTTAAGTGCTCGCTTTGCAGCGCCGGGGACCGAGGATCGAGTCCCGGCCCCGGCCCGTGCGGAACTATATGCTGAACTGGGAGCTCCCCCAGTTCAGTTCTCTCTCTGTCTCTGTATCTATGTATCTCTCTCTCTCTCTCTCTCTCTCTGTCAAAAATAAATAAATATTTAAAAAAAAAAAAAAAATACTAGCCTTGTAAAAAAAAAAAAAAAAGAAACCACGTGACTCTTAGAACACATTTCCTGATTGAAATAATATAGACAGTAAAAAAATAAAATGAGCCAACCTCTGAAAGTCCACAAGAGTGAACTAAGGCATCAAAGCTCTAATCGAACCTCAAAGCTGCCACCATTCCCATTCCCACTTCAAGGCCCAGTGTCTTTTCATACTGAGCTTGAGAATCGGCCTGCTCTCCAAACCTTTGACGATAAGGCATCTTTCCTATGACCTAGTGAAAGACCCAGTGGTCATCTTTGCTTACTGATGTCCATGTGTAACCTAGCCAGCGTGTCTAGGCAGGAGGATAGCCCAGTGGGGACTGCAGCGCATGAATGAGATGTGTGGCAAGGCTGGGTAGGATGTGACTCAGGGCCTGCATGCACAGTAAGACAGACATAGGCTTCCAGCTCAGCTCTGCCACATCCCAGCTGGGAGACCTCAGGCAAATTAACCCCTTTGCATCTTTAAGGTACGGTAGCTGTGATAATACAGTGACACCTTGGAATCCAAACGCCCCAAAACTCGAACAACTTGGG
Source organism: Craseonycteris thonglongyai (assembly GCA_004027555.1). NCBI lineage: Eukaryota > Metazoa > Chordata > Mammalia > Chiroptera > Craseonycteridae > Craseonycteris > Craseonycteris thonglongyai. The sequence goes on along the minus strand of PVKE010011921.1, from coordinate 36,547 downwards.
ATCTGAATGAAAAAAAATCAAGCAAATTTTGCCTCGGAATCCAAATGCTGCTTTGGAATCCAAATACCAACATGACATTCGCGTGGGACGGATCGACTGTACGGCCCGTAGCTTTATCCGAATACCCACTCGTCTTGGAACTCGAATATTTTGGAACTCAAACAGGGTTCTGGGACAGATTAAGTTCAAATTCCAAGACATCACTGTAATACCTAGGTTATTGTGAGACTGATGAGATAATATTGTGTGGCTTAAATGAGATAATGTAGGTGTTTCATTTACTATTGCTGTATAGCAAACCACCTGCAAAATTTTAGCGGCTTAAAACAATGACACAATTTTTTTTGGTTCACAAACCTGCATTCTGGACAGGATCTTGTGAGGACAGCTCACTCAGCATCTGCTGGGCTTGAAATCACCCGAAGGTTTCTTCACTCATGGCTGGGGACTTGGACAGCTGGGCCTCTTTTGGCATCTCCATCTCTGATCTATTTAGCATGGCAGCTCCAGGCAATGAGACTCATTACATGTCACCTTTTACAAACTAATAGTGGAGCTTCTGCCATAGTCAACAGGCCTGCCCAGATACGAGGGGAGGGAACAGAGACTTCATCTCTTAATAAATGTCAACAGCACATTGCAGGAAGAACCTGTGGGATGAGATATTTTGATGCAGTTCTGTTTTTTGGAAAATATAAGCTGTCACAGTAGTAAAATAGATAGCATAGTACCTGGAATATAATAGGACCATTAGTACTGCCACCACCACTGTTACTGCTGTCACATTAGTAGTAGTAGTATTAGCATTAGCGTTAAGTGTTATTGCCAGTAAACCTGATGCACCTGCCATTGCTAATGTTCTGATGCTTGCCCTCCCCTTGTAAGTGAGAGCCACAGACACAAAGCTTTCAGGAAACCATTTCATGGAAACCTTGTTACTGGCCCCTGACTTCTGCAGCATGCATAATTCACAGTGAGTGAAGGTGATGTGGTCATTCTGAGCAGAGGTGGCTGTGAGTACACAGGCTGTAAATAAAATGAGACCTGGGGATGGGGGACAGAGAGCAAAGACAGGCTGGTTTGTATATGCAGATGAGTTTGTGATCACCTGCAGCCTCCTCCACAGTGACGATGGCCCATGGAGCCCTTCTTCCCAGTACTCCCGCCCGCTTCCCTGGAAAGAAACGTCCTTTTTCCTACATTGCAGTGCATGTGAATTTCTCAGGACTTGTGACCAAGGGCAGAGTTTGGACTTCATCCGTTGAAAGGCATCCACTTGGTAAGAGCCCAAGAGAAAATAGACTGTAAAGCCAAATTGTAAAATCGTGGAGTTGGTGTAGAATCTTTTCCTAATGGAAGAGGATCTCTGTGGCCGCCCCAAATCCTCCACTGGCTTACTATGCTCCCAGGAAGCAGCTCCATTGAGAAGCTGGCCCGCTTGTCCCTGGCTGCCTTCTGGGCCACTGCAGCTCCTCTCTTGCGCTGTTTCTGGTGCCCAGAAGGTTCTCCATCCACCTGGGGCTGAGCACAACACAGAGAACAGCAAACACGTTTGGAGGCTGTGCTTTATGAATGCAGCCATGCAAGATTCCATTTGTTCTTGGCTCACTTTAGATGATAAAAAGGTGCAGGGGACAAGGAACCCAGCCAGGCCAGAAGGCACTGTTCCCAGAAAAAGCTGCATCTGAAGTCAGCCAAGCAGAACGAGATGGAACGTTGCTGTCAGCCCCCTGACTGGTTTTATTTCAAGCTCACTCATGTCTGGACCACGTTGTGTGTGGCTCCCCTGCCTGCCTCTTCCGTGGGCAGCGTGGTCTCCCCCAGCAGGACCAGTCACTACTCATTCCTCTGCTTTGCTCAAACTTGAGTGAGATCAGAGTCACCTGGAAGTTTCTTTTTAAAAGCACACATTCTCCATCCAGTTCCCTGAGTTTCTGATTCAGTCAGTCAGGAATGGAGACCCAGGCAGGGTCTCTATTTCTAACAAGTTTCCCAGTGATGCTGATGCGGAGGGTGGTCCACACTTCTGGCAGTACATGTACCTCTCTTATAGCATTTATTCTGTTTTCATTATTACTTTCATAGCAAAGACTGAAATTAGTACTGTTCCATGGAAATACATGAACCCCATATAAATTATCATTTTAAATTGTTTAGTAGCCATATTAATAAAAAGATGAAATGAATTTGAATGCTAAATTTTATTTAACCTAATATATCCCAAATATTATCATTTCCGTATGTAATCAATACAAAAATTTTTAATGGGGTATTCTATATGTTTTGTACAAAGTCTTCAAAATTAAGATTGTATTTTATACTGACAGCACTATTCCGTTGGAACCAGCCACGTGTGGCACTCTCAGTAGCTTGGGGTGGCCTGAGGCAGCCATAGTGGATGGTGCAGACTTAGATAATACTGTGCTCTAAACAGCGTTGTAAACCCTTTATGCAGTCACTCATTTAAGCCTTGTAGTGATCTTATGACATAGGGAGTATTATTAATCTCATTTTGTAGGTGAGGAAACTGAGGCACAGGGAACGTAAGTAACTTGCCCAAGATCACTGAGTGAGAAAGCAGGGAAAGGGGTTGAACGTTGGCCATCTGGCCACATTACCACAGGCCTTGCGGCTTCCCCACAACCTTTCTGCTACAGAGGAGGGTGTCTGCAAAAAACAGCATTCCCAAGGTGGCTTGCAGTGGTCCCCATGGCACCCCCACGCCAGAGCCTTTTGGGGGTGCACTTCAGGGCTGATCCTGATTATTCTATTGGGTTCACATCAGAGACAGAGCTAGAACTGTGTGCCTGGAGTGGAGCCAGGCCAAGTGGGACAGCCCCTGGCCTGACTCTGCTGGGCCATCGCCTGTGCTCTCCGAGGTCCGCTGAAGCTAGGAGTCCTTTGGGCAGGTGATGAGTTCACTGGGAGTGGAAGTCATCAGGCATTACCACCAAAGGGCTTTGATAGCTGACTGTGTCCACAGCTGGAAACAGAAAATGAGGAGTAGAGAAGGGGTGTATTACCTAAGGTGACCAGATTTTAACATTGGTAAAGCGGGACACCATTGACCTGGGGGAGGGGGTCCTTGATTAAAAATTTGGTCTACCGCCGTTCCCTAGCTTGTCATGCATTCTTTCCAAAAATCGGGACTTTTTTAAAACGCCGCGGGACAAATTGTTAAAAATCGGGACTGTCCCGCCAAAAGCAGGACGTCTGGTCACCCTAGTATTACCTCATTCCCCACCGTGGGTAATCAAATGCGTACTGGCAGAGAACGTTCTGGCAAATTCTGAAAAGGTAAGTTTCTCCAGGTGGGAAACACTTAGCACACTTTATAGTGTGCTAATGTTCAGAATAAGAACACATATTTATTAAGCGTCTATTGTTTGCAAGTATTTTATTTCTGGAAACTGAGTTAAAATTCATAAAAACTTTTGTGAGTTGGGTCATGTTCCCTAACACTGAGGTTCAGAGAGGTTAAAAGATGTATTTAAGGTCACACATTCAAGGGGGAGCCAAAATGTATTTGAATAAACCTTCTGACCTCTCTGAATGAAGTACTAGCAGACATTTTCATGGCAGAGATCATGATGCCAATTTATCTGGGAAACACAATGCCACACTCAGCCCTCAGTAAATTTATTGAACCTGTGAGTGAAGAAATGAACAAACAGTGGATGGTAGTAAGAGGATTCAGGTTCTCCTCTTCCAGGAAGCCTTCCTAGGTTCCTCTAGCTTTCATGGGTTCCCTGTCAAGTGGCTGCACATAAAATCCACTCCATCCAACACAGTCCTGAATCACAGACCACCTGGCACTGTTTTCTCCTTGTTCTTTGTGTTTGTTCTGGTCTCCTCGGCGTGATGTGGGCAAGATTCTATTAGTGTCTCCTCCTGAAAGCTACCTGTATATCCACACTGAATTATTCAGGTACCTAAATCCATGGATTTGTACCCCAAAAGAGAATAATATAGAGGTGAAGAGTAGGTACTCATATACGACACGGATCAAGATTTGTTCTTTTATACCTCATAGGGCTTTATGAAGATTGAGTAAGGTGATAGATAAAAATACTTATTTGAGTGCTTGGCACATAGTAGGTGTTCAACAAGTGGAGATACGGAATTAGTGAAAGTATCCGTATCAGTACTGGGAGGAGAGATGAGGGGAGAGAAAAGTTTTAATCGCCAAGCACACATGGCCTAGAGTGCTGCGTTTCAGAATTCAGTCGTGAAATCTAACCCATGCCCAAAACCTAAATTACACCTTGGCGTGTGGGCACCCTGCCTAGAAATGGGAAATTAAGCAGTTTCCCCAGGGCACCCGGCTGTCCTGCCTGAGCCGTTTGTGGCGGGCAGACGGGAGCAGGCTGTGAGCCTCTGGCAGCTGAGTGCAACGCCTGCAGCCGGCCAGCCAGGGTGGGCGGGATGCCAGGGAGAAGCTTCAGGGGCTCAGGGGCAGGAGCAGAGGTCTGCCCCCCCACTCGGGCCCTCCTCTGAGACACTGTCCCTGTCCCTGCTAGCCCTGCTCCAGTCTGTCAGCAAGCCCAGGGGATGTCGGGTGAAGAGCCCCAGTGCCCTTTTTAGGTAAGTGATGCTCGGGCGTGATCAGGCCAGAACCTGGCATCGTTGTCATCTTCTGGCTTTTGAGAATCTGAAGCTCAGGGTAGACAGATGCTTGTGTGCTCAGGCCAGGTACCTCAGCCTCTTTGGACCGGGCCCAGGACTCTGCAAGGAGTCCCAAAGATCCTGCTATGCTCGCCGAGGAGCCCACCGGGCCAGGCCTGCCTTGGTGTGTGGGCACCCTGCCTTGAGGTGGGAAACTAAGCAGTTTCCCCAGGGCGCCCGGCTGTGCTGCCGGAGCCGTTTGTCCCGGGCAGACGGGAGCAGGCAGAGCCTTGGCCGCTGTGGGTCTGTGCGGAGTCGTTTTTATCGGGTTCACAGGAGACACCACGGGCTTCTCTGGGGCACGCGGAGGCCCTTTGACGGGGCTGCCAGGTCAGCTGCCTCCCAACAGTCCTGCTGTTGGCCCCACTTCCTTACGGCCCTGTCAGAACCTTCCTGGGGCGCACGCTGTGAGCCAGGAAGCCAGCGCTCAGCCTCTTCTCTGTGAACTCACGTCCTGACAAACACTCCTGCACAACCCTTTAGATTAAGAACTCTGGGAAGACGTGAAGGCCGATTTGCTTATGTAGTTAGGAATGGAACCTGCGGTGATGGTGCCGTTGGGGAAGACAGTCTGGGGGGGCTGTGCAGGAAGCAGGCTGCATCTCAGCCTTCCCCTGCCTCACTCTGTCATATGCAATGTGTGTGCATTTGAACTGGTTAGTCACTGATGAGCAAAGTACAAGTGAAGCATACACACACACACACACACCCATACTGCCACATCACAGGACTCACTGCTTCTATTGTTCACATTGTCTTCAAAGGAATAAGCATCTATAGTTTGTGGTAAGCATTCAGCGGCCAATAACTTAAGTGTATGGAATTATTTACGTATTCTTTTATCCTTACGTTTTTTCAGAAAACACCGTCCTCACAGGACGAGTCAAACAGTGAACTTAGTTCTAGAGATAGAGGCTCAAGAAGCTCACAGCCCTGGGGCAATGGCCTAAATGTGATAGAAACTAAAACTGAAGTCACCTGGCACTGTGTGAGACCTCAGTGCCTCTTAGTCTCATCTCCACCCCTGAGAGGCCCCTAAAGTCAGGCCTTAGCGTCCTTATTGTACACCTGAGGACAACAAAGCGTAACTGCTTTACCTGAGGCCTTTCCTAGGAAGTTACAGAGGCTGGATTGAACCTAAATCCCACTGAGGCCTGGTCCATGCCTTCCAACCGTGCCCTTGACTGAAGCGCTCTGTGGGCAGGATGGGCCGCCATATGGTGGAGAACAGAGTGGCCTGGGAACACTGCCTGGGAAGCCCAGGTTCTGTCCAGGTGAGGGACCTTGACCTTGTCAAGACAAAGTGACAGTTCAAGTTGGGTTTTTAGAGATGGTTACATCATCACCCAGCAGGAAAGGGGTATGGGCAGGAATTTTGAGGGTGGATGTATTCATGCCCAACACCTTATACGGCTTCCATGTCATGTGTAAATGACAATGTAGTCCTGTGGTAACGATAAGCTTTGATTTTTCATGCTGCCCGCTTCCTTGGTCAAAAAAGTTGTGACTGTTTGTATCACAGGGGTGACGTTTACCTTGACCCCTACTTGGAATTTGAACCAGTATGTTCAGGCTGTTAGTCTCCCTGACCATTTCACCTCCAAACCCCATACTTTGACTGCGAATTTTATAAAGATGAAAATCAGAGGATATAGGTAGATGTAGCAATGGTCATGAAATTTTGTTTTTCCCTGTCTCTTGCCAAGTAGGATCCAAAACGTACCTGTGAATAGTGCATGATCTCACTCAGGGCACTGAGAAAGTTGCCTACAAACCTTTCTTCATCTAAATCCCCTGCCAGCCTACTCCTGTGGGATGGTCCTCACTCTGTCCCTGCTGTCTCAACACTGGCTCCAAATGGTTTTAACTTTGAAATAGTTTCAAGCTTACAGAAAAGTTGCAGAGTTATAACAGAGTTCTTAGCTATCCTGTACCCAGATTCCTCTGTTACTAACATCTTACATTACTGTGGTACATCAATATTGATACATTATTATTAACTAAAAACTTTATTCAGATTGTCTTTATTTTTCCCTAGTGTTCTTGTTTCTGTTCTAGGATCCCATCCAGGAGACCACATTGCATTTAGTTGTCATGTCTCCTTAGGAACTTTTGGCTGTGACAGTTTTTCAGACTTTCCTTGTTCTGAGATGACCCTGACAACTATGAGGAGTATTGGTCAGATATTTTCTAGAGTGTCCCTCAGTTGGGTTTTGTTTGTTTGTTTGTTTGTTTTAGTGTTTTTCTTATGATTAGCTTGGTATTATAGGTTTTAGGAAGAAAAACTATAGGTGTAAAGTTCTGTTTTCATATCAAGGGTCTGTAACATCACCATGACTTTATCACTGTTGATGTTAACCATGACCACCTGGCTGAAGTCGTGTTTGTTGGGTTTTGTTCAGTGAAGCATGGAACACATTTATGAGCCTCTTCCTTTTATGGGACAATACAAGGCAGTCTGGACGGCTGCATTTATGTTCTTTCCCATTATGTCAACGAGATGTCCCCTGAATAGTAAGGATCCTGTTGTTTTAGTAGAAACTGAGTTGACCTCTTTTCATCATCTAATTCTGACTCGTTTTTATTTGTTTGAGGTAAATCTTTAAGAGAACATCTTTGGTGTGTGGGTTTGTGCCCCTGTCATAACTGATTTTCCTCCCTTCTATAAAGGCAGTTCCTTGAAGTAAATGGTCATGTCTTCAGTATGCAAGCACCATATACTATATACATACATGTACTGTGTGCCTATACATATGGAAGTCATGTCTTCAATATGCAGGCACCGTTTACTAGCCTCCAGCCTGTTTCACGAGTCCTCCCAGCCTGCAAAGCGCACGGATGCCAGGAAGCTTTATGGCACTTCTGGTTTGCACTTGTTGCTTTCTTTCTTTGGGGGAATCTGAGGACCACAGACATTGTGATGCTGGAGAAAGAGCTCAGAATTGAGATGTTTCCCTTTCCTTGAGTCTGGAACAGGAGAGGAGGACAGGAAGGGAATCAAAATCAAAATCGACCTGTTGAGCTCTAGCATTAAAAAAAAAAAAAAGCCCTCGTGTTGAAATCCAGAATGGCTGCTGAAAGAGCTTTCATTTCACCTCTGCAGAGATGGTGTCCCAGTCACTGTTGCTGCATAACAAGCCTACCCGGGACTTAGTGGCCTAAAACAATAGTCTTGCTCATAACTCTGTCGTTTGGGCAGGGATCATGTGTCTCTGTCCCACAGATCCTCAGCTGGGGTAGCTTGGCTGGGGCTAGAAAAGCCACTTTTGGAATGGCGCCCTCACGCGGCTAGTGAGTTGCTACTGACTGTCATCTGGAAGTTCGGGTAGGACTGAAGGCCAGGGCCTCAGTTCCTTTCCACGTGGGTTCCTCCTTGGGCTACTCAGGCTTTTACAGAGCTTGGTGCTGGCTTCTGAGAGCAAGCGCCCAAGAGTAAGAACTAGGAAGAAGCCATGCCACCTTGTATGACCCGGCTTCAGAAGTCTCTTAGCATCACTCCAGCCATGGTCACAAACCCACCCAGAGTCAAGGAGAGGGAACCTAGAACTCACCTCTCATTAGCAGTTTTGTTTTTTAATAGTGGTCATCACAGCTGTCACTATTGTTATGTCCTTGCCTTTCTTCCTAAAGTGTTCCTCTGCTTATGCAGTACATCTTCTTAGCTCAAAAATCTCTCAGTCCCTGGGGTCTCAAGTAGTCAGAGAAACCCAGGTTTAAATCCTGGTACTGCTCCATGGTGGCTCTTTTGACCATAGAGAAATGACTTAACCATATGTTAACACGGATATGATAGGAAGTCTTGGGCTGCAGATCCATAATTCTTGCCTGTTTCCCACTCCCAGGAGTCCTATACTGTGTGTGCACGTGTATGTGTGTGTGATGTGTGTTTGCATGTGCATATAAGTGCTTTTGCTAGGAAGTTGTGACCTGCCAGCCCCCAGAGCTGCAGCATGAGGTGAATTCATGCTGACTAGAGGCCATGGGTGTGTTTGGGGCATCCAAGCCCATGTCACGTAGATTTCTTGCTTGTATTGTTTTGGAGGTTGTGCTCTGGAAAGTAATTCCCAGTGGAATCATGGACCTCATTAGTTCAGTGGTTGAACACTGAGCTTCAGACATTTCTGGAACCCACCAGGTGATGGCTTCCAGTAGCTCTAAGCACTAAGCAGAACCTTCTGTCCTTGAGCCATGTCCCCAGCAGGACTTGATAGGAGTGAGCTTGTGGAATGTGGCTGCCTGGGGAGAGATCAGCAGCAAAGATTCACACCCCAAACTCCTTGGTTTTGTAAAGAAGCCAAGGTCACAGGCATGAGTATCTCTTAGGAGCAGTTGCCCAGCTCACCCTGAAGTCAAGATACATGTTTATTTCTGAATAAGGGAAAACATGCTTGAAGTTTATGTTTGATCTTTAAAACATTAAACTTCAGAGAAAGGAGCACACTAGAATATAGAGGCCACAGCGATGTAAAGAGAGCACATTGAGTTTGGAGCATTAGTGGGAGTGGAGGAACAGTGAGTTGACCTGGGTCCTTCCTGGCCCCAACCCTGTGAAGCTGGAACAGTGCAGGACAAGTCATTTCACTCATCCATAAAGTAAAGGAGTTAGATACCAGAGTCCTAATGTCCTTTCAATTAAAAGATGATTACCTTGCAATTAGAAAAGCACATTTCCTGGCAAGACTGTATGTTATTCCCATGTAGGAATCACCCCCCTGGTGGTCAGACTTGGTATGCTGTAGATACTCTTTTCTTTTGTTGTTGAAACATCAGGTGCAGAGGCTAAATGTCCAAGTGTTGCTGTTGCCTATTGGTGCAAAACAAACTATCCCAAAGCAGTGGCTTACACCAGTAACAGTGATTTTGTGCACGAATGTGGGGCTAGAGCGGGCTCAGCCAGGCCGCTCTCACTTGGGGTCTCTTGAGTGGCTGTAGCCCAGCAGTGGCTGGGCCGGGGTCGTCTCCTAGGCACCTTCACTCTCATGTCTGGTGCCCCGCTGAGCTGGGACAGCTGGGGCCCCTTGGGTTTTCCTGTCACTCGAGGAAGCTGGACCCTTTACGTGGGGCTGAAGGCACCCAGGAGAAGCCTGCAGAAGCTGCAACACCTTTTCACCCGGGCTCAGAAACCATGCTGCCCCTGCTGTGTCATGTTCATTGAGGAGGTCACCAAGGCGCACCTGCTTTAACGGGATGAGGTGAAATGACCCCACCTCTTGGTTGAGAGATGAGTCAGAGAGCTTGCAGGTGTGACTTTAAATCATCACACCAAGCACCCAGGGTAGCTGAGCTGCCATCTCACTTAGTGACAGGGGATGGCTTAGAATAGGGGTCCCCAGCCCCCAGGCCACAGGCTGTTACAGGTCTGTGGCCTGTTGGGAACGGGGCCACACAGCAGGAGGGGAGAGGCAGGCAAGCGAGCAAAGCTTCATCTGTATTTACAGTCACTCCCCATCACTCACATTACCTCCTGAGTTCCGTCCACCTCCTGTCAGATCACACAATGTAATAATAATAGAAACAAAGTACACGATAAATGCAATGCACTCGAATCATCCCGAAAATACCCCCCACCCCCAACCCTAGTCTGTGGAAAAATTGTCTTCCATAAACCAGTTCCTGGTGCCCAGCAGATTGGGGACCCCTGACTTAGAAAACTCTCAGACTCCTGTGACAGCTGTGGGGCTTAGAGGCCCTGTGGGGGAGGGGAGCTCCACTTGGCAGAAGACATTTTAAAGTACAAAGAAAATAGGATAGAACTCTGTTTATATGTGTAAGGGAAATGTGTTCATGTAACATATATGTCTTGTCTGTGTGTAAGCAATATTAAGAGGAAAATTATACCATAGATTTCATTATCTAAGCAATAGTGTGCGTGCAATGCCAGGACTGGGGAAGAGGGGAGAATTATATTGTATTACTTACTATAAGTCCCTCACCCCACCCCACCCCCAGGCACTTGCAAATAGTTAATTGACTGGATTGTTAAAAGAATGCCAAATATATTATATAGAACTCTGAAGTGGAGATAGAAAAAAACAGGTAAGACGGAACAAAAGACTGCATAGAAAATCAGCTCCCCAAAGATTGCAGATCATTGCTTTTGATTGTCCAGAGCAGCCAGCCTGTGGGGGTAGGCAGTGAGAGGAAGTGGCTGAGAGAGCAGACTCTGGAGCCAAACTGCCCCGACTCAAAGCTCAGCTCCTCGTTCCCCAGCTGTGTGACAGTGGGCAGGCTCCTGTACCTCTCTGTGCTTTCCCTCAATTGCAACAGGGAGCTGATAGCAGCACCTGCCTCCTCAGGGTGTTATGAGGATTGGGTCAGGCAGGCTCAGCCCCTCGAGTAGCACACGACCTGTAGGAAGCACCCAGTACATATTAGCCTCTTTCTCTCTTCACCACTTCCCTCCTTGCCTTTGCCAGATGCAAATATCACGCCCGATATGGGCAGCTGACCAAACAAACAGGAGGAGGACCTTTTCTTCCCCTGGGTCCTGGGATCATGTATGCATTGGAATTCTAGGCGGCAGAATTCATGGATATCCGGACTCCCATCAGTCTGTAGGTTTCCACCCTGTACGCACACTTGTCCTTATTCTGACATGCCTTGAAAAATCGGTTTCACATTTAAAGCACACCAAGCTAGATTTTAGTTTTAGTCTCTCTTACATATTTGGAATGAGAACCTCTAGAGGCCATTATGCAAATCAATGCAAATCACATGCAAAGAGGTGGTAGCCCAGATTGTGGGGAGTCGGTGAGCAGGCCCACACAAAGGGGCTTGAGAAGATTTGCATCTGTTAGGGGGTTGAAGGCCTTGCACAGCTATTGTGACAATGTTCTGCCCTTTGCATTCAGTTGTTAACCTTTTGTGCAGGAGGAGAGGTAAACACTTGTATGATTTCCATACTGAAGGTGACAGTGGAGGTTGAAGGTGTTTGGACAATGCAACCCTGTAGCATTTTTATGATGCAAATGAAAAGTTGCTCTGAATTCATAGCTGTGATCCAGGCTGTGTCTTCAACCAGCTATGTGTTCTTGGACAGTCACTTCACTCCTGCCTTGGCCCCCTCTGTGAAATGAGAGGATTGGATTGTTACCTGAGGGCCCCTCTCACTGTGACAGTTAAGGTCAAAGGTCTTCCTTTAGCTGAAAACCCTTTGCAGCCCAGATGACAGTACTTACTCATTGTACCCAAAGGTTTACTCTAAAGCCTAAAGAAATGGCTAAGAGGCAACCTAGTCCTCCTAGAGAGAAAAATAACTGTAGGGGGTGCGAAGGCAAACATATTTACTTACACTGTAAGTTTTACAGCAAGAAAGGTTCCTTCCAGCCAGACACTTCCCAGCAGGGAGGATTTTCACCCCTGGAATGCTCCTGGTGGGAAAGTCAGGGGAATTTCTTTCCCTGAGTATTGTGAAGACCAGGGTGTGTTAACCCCTGTGCCTCTAGAGCACCCCAGAAGTGCTGGAGCTCAGCTGGCTCCTCTCCTACCCAGGCCTGTCACTGCGGTCAGTCGGGGTCTCGGCAAACTGTGCACTGTCCTCGATGCCGCTGCCAAAAGCCTGCTGTGTGCCTGATCCCCGGCCTCTGCTTGAGTCCAGAGCATCTGAGGCTCCACCTCAGGAATCCTCAGGGCCTTTCATGTTAACTGCAGCCGCTGCGGCAGCCACCAGCTGGGTGCAGGGGGAAGCAGACAGTCCCTCTGACTCAGCCTGGGCACCACATGCCGGAGGGAGGCCGTGCAGTGGAGTGGCAGGTCTGGGTCGACGGGGGTGGGAGCAAGTGCTCCTCTCACCCTGACAGCTGGAGCTGGAGCCCTCTCAGCTCCTTGGAGGCTCCCAGCGAATTTTGAGTTGCCCACCCTGGTCAGCTCATAACTTGCCCTTGAATTGATTTTCCCTGTTTCACTCATTTCAGACCCCGATGGCTGTCCCCTCAAATCACATCCTGAAATAAACAATCTGTACACCAGCCCCGGTCTCCACCTCTCCTTTTTCAGGGAGTCTCTAATGTCAGACACTTAATTCAGGCTGCCATAACAAAGTATTACAGATGCAAGAGGGGCTTACACACAGAAATCTGCCTTCTCACAGCTCTGGAGGCTAGAAGTCCAAGATCAAGGTACTGCCCATGTTGTCTGATTAGACGTCCCTTCCTGGCAAACCCCCTCTCATCATGTCCTCGTGGCCTTTTCTCTATACCAGATTTCGTGATGTTCCTCTTGTGTCCTAATCACTCACCTCTTAAAAGGACACCAGTCAGACTGGATTGAAACCCACACGCATGGCTCTGTTTTGCCCTAGTAACCTTTTAAAAGGCCCTTTCTCACATGCATCACATTCTCAGGCACTGGGAGTTAGAGCTTCAACATATGAATATGGGGGTAAGACAGCTCAGTTCATAACAACATTTACATTTAACTGAGGCACTCAGGAGCCAAGCCAAGGCTTACAAAGGAATGTCCCTCAAAATGTCAGGTCTCCATCCCAGTTCTGAGAATAGATCATCCCTGTGGGGTTAAACTGCCAAGGAGGGGCTATGTGACCCTGATCTGGTCAGTTCATAGCTGCACGTTCTTTCTTCTATGGATGCCACCCCCTTTTCTTCTGTATCGCTGAAGATGGTTGACCAGGAAAAGCATGCATTTTGGATACAGCCCTGTTTTCATAAACTTCTGCTACTGTAGGACTTTGAACACGTTACTTAATCTCCCTGAGCCTCCATTTCCTGCCCCATTGAGTGGTTGTCAGGACTAAATCGGGCACAAACGCCTGGGCCAAAACGTGCTCAGTACACAGTTGTTAGGATTGACCTGATTAAGGGGAGCGCACTGTTGATGTAGGAGCTAGATCACAAATGAAAGTTTAGAAAAACCAGGTTGCGTAGCGCACACTGTTGGTCCTAGAGATCATAGCACTACTGCCTCTGTTGGGTCTACAGTCTCAGACTTCCCTGACCCATTAATTTAGAAGCACAAGGTGAAGGGGACACTGGTTCACCCAAGACCCCACCCCACACCTAAGCCCCAGGGGTGACCCTGGGCCTCATTTCAAAGGCATGCCAAGAGGTGGTCTTGCCCCTCTGCTTCCTGGAAGCTCACCAGGTCCCCCGCCTTCCCGCCAGCAGCTTTGCTGACCGTCTGAAACTCCCAGGAATCACTACCAGGGCCCCAGCTTTGGCCGGCTGGCCTGCTGGAATGTGGTGGGAGAGGGAGGCTCCGAGAGGGTGGCCAGGTATACACAGATCTGTGCTCTGCCATTGCCTAGAAGGGCGTGCGAGCGACCACGACGGGGCTCGCATGAACGAGCAGGAGTTCATAGGCCAGAATCAGCCCTTAGGGGGCTGTCAGGCAGCTCCTCAGCAGTACAGACCGGCTCTTTGCAGGCAGGAGTTGTACGGGGTGGCCAGTCTTCCAGCCCGTAATCTGAATAGATCCTATGTCTCACATTTATGTCAGCTATTATTTTTAAAGATAGGCACATGCTGTTGTGATTAATAAAATTCACATATACTAGGGCTGTTTTTAAAAAACTAGCCATTGTCAATATGATGAGAATGGGTGTGTGTCTGGATACTTTCCAGACAACCCTTGTATTTAGAAGTGTCTTAAATTTGTAAGATTTTGTCCTTGTGCCTTTTCTCAATGAACTAATAGCATACGCACTGACAATTATGCAAAATCCATGGCTTTCTTTAATGTTCAAGAGCGCTCCTCCTACTCAAACGTCTGGCCATCGCCTGATGTCCCACCAAGAACTCGGCCCTGGGAGTGCCGTGGGAAAAGCAGTTAACACTAACAGTACCCAGAAAACCAGCGGGCTGTTATGGAACGCGTCTTCTCTTCCAGGCTCTGCGCTAAGTACCTCGTGGGCATCTGATCTGGTCGCCCTCCTCTGGACCCTCGTTCCCTTCTGCCTGCCACTCTCCAACATCACTGAGACGCCCCTGCCTTGTTTGGTGATGGTTCGTGGATTTGTGCGAGCCCATCCAGGGCCAGAGACCGCCCTGTTCATTTCTGTGTCCTCCAGGGTCAAGGACGACCACCTTTCCTGCTCGTTGAGGAGGCCTGAATGAGCAGGGGCCTGGCCATGTGTTCCTTTTGTCTGGTCTGGAAATGGAAGACGGAGCAAAGGCGTGTCGGTTGGTCAGCTCTGCCCACCTAAACCTTCCTCGTTACACTCAGGGTGGCTCCCACAGAGCTGCTGGCTTCCCTGTAGTCAAGCTGGCCTTGACCAGTCCCTGGCTGCAGGTGGCCGGGGTCACTCAGCGGCCACAGGCTATCTTCGCAGCCCCAGCCTGTCCTGAGAGGCTGCCTCAGGTGGAGGGCTGGCGGCACGTGAGAGGCATCTGGGACAGGATGAGCCTGGCGCGCCTAGCTGGCTCTGGTCCCCATGGGCTGGGTTCTCTTCCCGACAGTGCTGGGTGGCACCTACCTCACTGACCTGCCAAATCCACGATTCGGTGTCTGATGAGCGTCAGGGTCGCAGTGTGGACCTTAGGAATGTTCTGCTGGGTCCCCGGCGCTTTATAGGTGCATGGATTAGGAAGCTGCTCCCCAGGTATTTCACCTCTTCTCTCTGTCTCCCTCTCAAGGCTTCCTCCTGATCTTGGCGCTGACCGAAGCACTGGCACTTGCTGCCCAGGACCCGTCTCCCAGGGCATCTCTTCAGGTCCTCCCTTCAGGCACCATGGTGACAGCCCCCCTCAGCTCTGCCAGACACTCACCCTTGACGGATGCCCCCACCTCCATGGTGACACAGACCCCCGATTCTGATGGACCCTCCACACAAGCGGAAGCCCCCACGTCAATGGTGACACTCCGTCCAGGTGGACGTGCTCCAGCCAACACTGCCACCACCATTACAGCAACCACCCCCCACGCTGAAGGCCCCCTGACTGCAGGGCCTCTTCCTGCTGCCATGGCAACCACTTCTTCCCACTCAGAGGGCCGCCCCCCGGGGGAGGCTGGGCCCACCATCCTGCTGACAAAGCCAGCTGGAGCCACCGGCTGTCCCACCACAGCCCCCACCCGGGCCGCCACGCGCAGGCCCGCCAGGCCCCCCGGCTCGTCCCGAAAGGGGGCCGGCAGTTCACGCCCCGTCCTGCCTGCGCTCAGGGGCCCCTTGGGAAGGAAGGAAGGCCAGCGGGGCAGAAACCAGAGCTCCACGCATCTGGGGCAGAAGCGGCCCCTGGGGAAGATCTTCCAGCTCTACAAAGGCAACCTCACAGGGTCTGCGGAGCCCTCCACCGCCACCCCCAGGAACCCACCCTGGGGTTACTCCTCCTCGCCACAGACCCAGCCAGTAGCCGCAACCACGGCGCCCAGCAGGACCTCGTGGGCAGCCCTCAGCACCGCCCTGGCGCCTGCAGACCGGGGGGGTGGTCCTGCCTTCACCCGCCAAGGAGGGGAGCCGGACGCCACCGCCGCCTCAGGCGCCCCTGCCAGTGCACAGCCCGCCCCAGTGCCTTCTCAGCACCCCCGTGGTGACCCCCAGGACAGCCCCAGCCACAGTGACTCCTGGCTTACTGTCTCCCCTGGAACCCACAGACCTCTGTCTGCCAGCTCCGGGGTCTTCACAGCCGCCACGGGTGCCTTCAGTGCCAGTGTCTCAGCCCCTTCCGAGGGGCTTCCTCAGGGAATCTCCACCCCACAGGCCCCAGCCGACCGCCCCGGGGTCTCAGAAAGCACTGCTGCCCCCGCCCCAGAGGAGGCTGCGGCCACCCCCACCGGAACCCACAGGGCGCCCAGCCCTCTCTCCACAGCGGTGCCCACGGCCACCGGGAACTTCCTCAACCGCCTGGTCCCCGCCGCGACCTGGCAGCCGGGGACGGCCGGGAACATCTCTCATGTGGCCGAAGGGGAGAAGCCCCAGCACAGAGCCACCCTCTGCCTGAGCAAGATGGACATCGCCTGGGTGGTCCTGGCCATCAGCGTGCCCATCTCCTCCTGCTGTGAGTGCCGGCCGCCTCCCCCCTCCGCCCCCCCCCAGCTGACCCCGCCCAGAATGCCTTCGCCCCAGGGTTGGGAAGTCCCACCAAGGGGCTGCAAAACTTCTCAGAGTTCCAGGAGACGAGGCGGCAGGGCGAGCGCCGTGGGTGATCCCTGCCCCTGGTCCTCGGCTCTGCCAGGCCACAGCTCAGATACCCACTGGTCATAAAGGCACAGCTCCCGCCGAGAGAACCGTGCAGGTAGCCCAGGGAACCCTGCACTTCTCCTCCCTTCTTCTTTCCTCGCCTTGTCCTTTTCCCCCTCTCTCCCCACCCCTCCCCCTCTCTCCCTCTCTCCCTCTCTCCCTGAGGAAGAAGAGGAGACGCAGCTTTCATCTTGCAGGAGGTCCTGTTAGCCGTGGCAAAGATATGGTTCTTGTGGCTAAGTTGCGGCCTGAGAGGGGCTGGGAATTCGGCTTTGCTCTCCGTCTTTCCGCAGCTTTATGTGTTCATGGGTGACGTGCGCTGATGGCCTCATCCTTGGCTTTGGCTTCCACTGGTATTGGTGGAGCAGGGCTCTCTCCTGGCCACCAGCACGTCCTTGCGACTGCCTGTCACTCCTTTAATGAGCTGGGAGACTTCCTCCCTGAGGTCTCTGTAAAGAACCCGATGTGGTCACTATGGCTTAGGGCTTCCTGTACTTGATCCTACGTTCTTCCAGTTTCTCTGACAACCTCATAGAAATCCTCACTAACTCAGCCCCCTCATCCCAAGACGGTTATCATCCAGCCTACCTCTGAACTCCCCCATGGGGGAGAAGCCCGCTGTGCTCCTCGCTCATTGGACAGCCCGTTCTTCTTGGACCCCTCGGGTCATCACCCAGTTCTCTTGAGGACCTGACATTTGCTTCTTTGCAATTTTTGCTCCTCAGTCGTGAGCTCTAAAACGACATGAAACCAGTCAGTCAACCAGCCCCTGAAGTGTCTAACGTAACTCCAGGCCAGTCTGTTCTTTTTCCAAGCTGTTCATACTGCTTCTTCCAGTCTCCTCACGTTGCCCACCCCTGTCTGCCCCTCTCGGTGGCTGTTGGTGTATCCCCGCTCCCCGAGAGGAGCGAGCACAGTATTCCACATGCCTGGTCACACAGAGGAGACCAGATGGTGGTTCTTTGTTCCAGACACTTTGGTCCCATTTAGGCGGTCCGCACTGGCATCAGCTCCTTTGGTTGTACTGACTGTCACATCACACCATAGACTCACCCTGCTCCCTAGAGGGGCAAAATCCCAGAAGCTTTCCACAGAGGAGGGTGTTAACACCTTGACCTACGAATTAAATGAATGTAAGCAAAATACACGACTTATTCTTCAACTTAGCATTTGCAGGTGCCATGCCCAGTATTGGATTCACGTAACTTACAAGCTTTGATTCCAAATCTGGCACGTTTGGTAGCTATTCATTGCATGTGCCTCAGCCATCCTTTGCATTTCAGCAGTGACTCATCTGGGGAGACATCTTCATCCAGAGTGTATAATTGTTCAAACTTATTATTCAAATAGTCAACTATACTTCACACTTTTCATATTCTGTCTTCTTTACATACAGTTTCATTATTCGCAAGGTGAAGAAAATGTGATATAACCAAGAAACGTTTGTGAGACATAGTTTTAGAAAATATCAGTGTCTCTAATATTGCTCTTTTTTACCAGTACGTACCTATTTTAGATTTTGCTGCTTGCAACATTATGACTTATAATAAACAGTATGCTTTTATTTCATCACTTGTTACTGGAAACCACTCCTAATCCTTTTTTGAGTTCTGGTCCTTTATCTTTTGACTTGTATGTCTGTTTCTATGGTTATCATTTCAAAAAAATCATCACTTAGCAATTGTTTCAAAACACAAAGAGGCGTAAGATTTGCTCCTAGTCTTTGCAAAACTATAATGTTTATACCAACAATTTGGGTAAATGTTTTTCTATTTGGAATATTTTCTTTTTCTTTCTGATCCCATTCATCTCCTGAATCACAATCATCACTACTTGATACAAGTCTTGCACTTTTATGAACATTACATTGGATAGGGCTGCCTTCACTTGAATTTGAATCTTCTGTTGAGTAGTCAGTTGCACAAATGTGTTGAATGTCAGTCTTACTGTTTTCACTCAAATACCCCATTTGACTTTCAGGGTCACTTTTGTACAAATTCAAAACAGGCACCTTAAAAGGATTCTTTTTTTTTTAATTGTTTTTTGACAGAGGCAGAGAGATACAGAGACAGAGAGAGAACTGAACTGGGGGAACTCCCTCGTTCAGCATATGGGTCCGCACGGACCAGGGCCAGGATTCGATCCTTGGTCCCCGGCACTGCAAAGTGAGCGCTTAACCCACTGAGCCATCCTGGCTTCCCCCGGATTATTTCTACAGTTCACACTTTAACACTAAATACATATAATTATTTTCTGATAATATTTGCATTATAACTGCACTCAAAGCAAATTAACTCTGTGCACGTCTCCCAGACGTCAATGTCTGCAATGACTTAAAAAACACATGGTTTCAAGGTGTGGGAAGAGAACGGACTCTGGGTGGTGAGCACATAATGCAATGCATGCACAATGTCATGTAGAGTTGTACAGCTGGAACCTATGTAATTGTTATCAACCAATGTCACCCCAAGAAATTTAACAATAAAAAAATTAAAATTAAAAAAGAAAACACATGACATATCCGAGACGTCTTTGTACGTGAAGGGGTTAAGCCAGGTCTTGCAGCCTCTGCGTGAGCCGTTTGAACATCAGTGTAGGAGGTGTACACCTCTACCATGATTTCTGCTTGGCACTGTCCTCCAGCAAGATCATTTTAATCTAGATTCTGGAGTCTCTCCAGCAGCCCCCTCTCCCAACTTTTGTCTCCTTCTGATTGATAAGCAAAGCCAGCTTTTCATGTCAGGGGTGAGCAGCCTACTTCTGCTCAAAGCCCAGTTCAGGAAAAGTGAACATGTTTGCAGGTTGCATATTTCATTGTTTCATGAAGCAGCTTTCTTTCATGGAAATACACATGTATTGTTAAAACTGTGATTGCTCATTTCTAATGCAGAGGAATGATAATGGGGGAAATACTGCACTATTAGCCAGTAAATTCTTAATAATCATCAGATTAAGGAAGTAACCACATTAGAGATAGCCTTCTAATTTTTCATTCTTTTTTTTGTTATTGTTAAATTTATTGGGGTGACATTGGTTAGTAACAGTTACATATGTTCCAGGTGTACAATTCTACACGACATCGTCTATGTATTGCATTATGTGCTCATCACCCAGGGTTAGTTCTCTTTCCATCACCTAATCTTCCATTCTTTACATGTGTCTAGAGACTGTAGACTACCAAGTGAGTTCCCATTATTTTTTATTGTTGTTATTTTTATTGTTTTTGACATAGAGAGACAGAGAGGGGGGGGGGGTGAAGGCCCAGAACAGTCTCCACAGTTGTACATTACCAGTTTTCAATATAGTTTCATTCCACAGGGCAGGATCCAGGCTGTGGGCCTCCTGCATGGGAGGTGTGTCCCCACAAGTTGGGGACCTCCAACATGAGAAGCACGCCTGGTGGGAGCCGAACAGGGGGACTCCCATATGGGAAGCCCACCCTGGCGAGAATTGAACTGGGGGCACATCCCAATTCAACATATGGCTACACAGAGGCCGGGGCCAGGATACAATCCTCAGACCCTGGGGCTGCAAGACAAGCACTCAACCTGCTAAGCCATCCTTCATCCCTGAGTTCCCATTAGTTTTAATCATTTCATTCTTAAAACAGATTAGCCAGAGGAATAAAATAAAGACAGAAACAAGTAAACACAGTGCTCAAGAAACACCCCTTACAAGTAGAAAGTAAGTCACCAGGTGGAGTGACTTACCTGGGGCCCTAATCACACATGATTCAGCCCAGATCTGGTGGTGGAATCTGTCTGATTCAGCACAGTATTTCCTGAGTGCCCATTGTGTGCCAGGCACTGTGCCAAGCACTGCGAGTCAGAGATGTGTGGTCTGGCTCCCTCCCTGTTCCCAGCTCCCCACCCTACCCCCCACCCCTCTCTACCTGGGCTAGACAGCCCTTTGCCCCACATGCCACACCCACCTGGTTTTTCCAATTCTAAAAAGACTTCTCCAGCCCTTTTGCTCTGCATGAGTTTGAGATTAGATCAGCTCTTACTGCAAAGCCAGAAAACCCATGGGCTGCCTAAGCCATTCATAATAATGTCAGCCAAGACAGAAGCAAGGACACAGCCTGGAACTGCACCTCCAGAATGCCTGGGCACTGACAGGCACCTGCGGGTACTGGGGATAGAACATATTCCTTTGTAAACGATGGGCTGAACCTTTGTTCAAAGCGGACTCTGGTAACCCCTGGGAACCGCGACCCCATTTCCTTTCCATCTGTCTGCATTTTCACCACCTGCACAGAAGAACAGAGAAAGCCGAGAACTGTGTTGGGCAGGCTCCCCTAAGGCCTCACTCACCCTGGTTCCTGCCTCCACACGCAGCACCCTAACTCCTGTGGGACTGTCACTAACCATGGGAAGGCCCGGATGAGAGAGACATTAAGATGGGAGAATACTTGTGCAGCTTCAGAATGCTGTGCTCTTTTAACGTGCAGAGAAGGGAGTACCGGTATGCAGACTGTTTTCATAGCCCAACCCCACTCTAGTCATCAGGCAAGCACACCTCTGTCAGGTCTAAGGGCCCCCTGTCTCAGACCTCCCCAGCGGCAACGTTGATCCTAAAGCTCACTCTGCTGCCCTCCAAGACGGTTCTCTTCCTTTGTCAGTTTGCCAGGTAGTTCAGGCCATCTGGGTGGTAGCACAGTGTGTGCATAGATTTCCTCATCTCTGGCTTTTTGGACCAGCCCCGGTCCTGGCCCTGCTCTTCTCCGTCCACCAGAAGCCAGACTTCAGATGGCCAGGACTGCGGGGCAGAGAGGTGATCCGCCTGCTTTGGCAGAAGCCGGGGGAGGGAGATCAGAGCACATCTCAGGCCTGCCTGAGGAGGGGTGTCATCCGTCCACCTGCCCTTCCAGATCATGAGCCCCTCCCAGCGGCTGAAGGCTGTCTGTGCCGGGACTAGGAAGTGCTTTGTTTCCTGGGACGTGCTGGAGGCAACCTCACAGGTTTCACATGTGCTCAGACCCAACATTGATGGCATCTAAGCCACATTGTCTGAGGCCGGAGAGCCAAGTGGCTGCTGAGCTGGTCTCTGCCGCCACCATGAGGACACACAGAGCCCACCACCTCCTCCAGAGTCCTGCTGGCTGTAGCCTTCAGAGAAACAGCAGTGGAAGCTTCCACCAGCTAGGAGAGGAATGGCTCACATCTTGTGTTTCCACAGAGCTGTGTAGTTCACAAAGTGCTTCCACATGCCTCAGGTTCATTCCCTCCAGTCTTCAGGACAATGTGGGACAGCAAGTATCAACCTGAGGGTCACAGAGACCTGGGTTCAAGTAATTAGCTGGGTGAGCAGGCTCAATGCTTTTAACTTCTGTAAGCTTCAGGTGCCTCTTCTGTAAATGGGAAGAGTAACACACCTCCCTCAGACGGTTACATTGTGGGGAAAATCAGAGTCTAAAGCACCCAGGTCAGCTCTGGGAATATATTAGAGACTCCGTACATCTGAGTTGTACTATTCTTGCTTAGAGGAAAGGTCAGACCACAGAAATAATGAAAATTGTAAACCACAGGTGAAGTCTGGGTCTTGAGCCACCTAACAGTCAGGCAGCCCAGTTCTTTCTGGGTCTGTCTTGTGGAAGATGCTAGGAGGACAAGAAGAAAACTCCCATCAGCTAAGCACCTGTCGAGTGTCAGGCAGTGCACTAGGCTTTTTGCAGTAGTTACTTCTTCATCTCTTGTTACAACCCTGTGAAGGCCACAGTATTATAATCAGCTTCAGGGAGTGACTTACCTAGTGGAACACACAGCAGAACCAGACTTGAATCCAGGTCTATGGACTCCAAGCCCATGCTCTTTCTATAGCTAGGCCAGTCTCCTGTGTCAGTGAAAGGCCACTGGACAGGCTCTGGGAACTCCCAAGAGACATATAATCAGGCCCAGAGCACTACCAGCAGCGAGAGGGAGAAAGCCTAGAACAGAAGCCCCTGTCCCAACCCCAGCCCTTCTCACATGACAGGAGCCTGGTCCTCTGTCCTGAACAGGCCCGGTGTCCAGAGCCGGGCAGAGTGGACTTAGAGTCCTGGACTGGGGGGCGGGGTGGAGGGGCCAGGGGACCTAGATTCTGCAGTGCACCCACCCAGGTTAGCAGCATGGTTTCGCCGGAGCCGAACCCCCACTTTGTGGCTGCTGTCTCATCAGTTTGAATTCCCCCAGGTGATTTCACTGTCCCAATACTAAGAGCAGGGTAGAAAGGTAGTGACAATAAAGAGTAAAGACACCAGAAACAGGGAGGCAAGACCTGGGTCTGGTCGCAGCCCTGCCATTCACAACCCTGTGACCTGCCGCACACCAGCCAGGTCCTTGGACCATAGTCTGCTCATCTGTGGAATAAGGAGGTGTCCTAAACTAGCAAGTTTTCAGGCTCTGCACTCCCCCACCCCTCGCCCCATCCTGCCTTCAACCAGTGTAAGAAAGGTCTCAAAGGAAGGGAGCGAGGGAGGACAGAGGAGACCCACAAAACTTGAACAAGTCTATACCAGCCAGTCTAAAATTCCCTTTAGCTCAAGCATTCAGAAATGTCCTTTATATTTTTAAAACTTTTTTAAGGGGGCCTGGAAGAGTGGTGAGCAAATTGGAAGTCTTTTGATCAAAGCAGATTGGATGACATGGAAACTTGCCGGATCCCCAGACCTTGCCTGGAGGTCTCCTCAGGTTGTGATGCCAGCAAGACTGGCAGCTGGAAGAGAAGTACGAATTCCTCCGTCAGGGAGGTTCTCCCGGGAGGTCTGAGGCGTGGGCCCTGAGCTCGCAGCTCCTGCGTGTGCCGGCTTTTGCAGCTACCCACTCGCTTGCGTGCCAGGTTCCCCAGCGCTGGCCTAACAGGCCGCTGTAGACAACGCTGGCTCTCTGCTGCCCCCTGGTGGCCATTGTCATCGTGGTGCCATCTCTGTGGACAGCTCAGCCTGGGGACCCCTGTCCTCAAACATATGCTTGACACCTCCAGGAATGTTGGGTGCAGCTCTGTCCACCCCTGGCCTGGGCCACCGACAGGCTCTGGTGATGGCAAACCTGTGCAGGAAATGCCCAATCTTCTCTCTCCCCAAGAGGTCTCTTGTCACCTTTGTCATTTATCACCTGTTAGCCTGGACAGCTCTGACTTCAGAAGTCCTCCCCATCAGCACTCAAGCCACTCTGTCCACCAGTTCATCAGCAACTTCTAAGCATACTCCCTCCCTGGGGCCCCACGTGTCTCAGAGAGTGAACAGACCAAGGTCCCATGTCAAGCTGTGTGGAGTTTTGATCGGCCTGTCTAGAACCTGATCAGTCTCTGTGAGGCAGAATCATGGATACTTAAAAGTGCAGACTGGAATCTAGATGCCTGGGTTTGCTGTTGGGAAAATCGCTTCGCTCTGAGCCTCAGTTTTCCTATCTGTAATATGGACACCCTAGTGTACTGACCTCATGTAGTTAAGTGGAGGAGTAAATGAATTCATGTTTATAATGTGCTTTGAACCCTTCCTAGCACATAAATGCTATATAACAGTTAGTGGCTTTTCTTTTTTTTCTTTCTTTTTTTTTTAATGATGACGATGGTAATGCCAGGGCAGCTGTTTCAGGTCTAAGACCTCTGCCCAGTGCTTCTGCTCTGTGGGAATCATTTTGTAAAGTTCACAGGGCTCTGCACCTCCTTCTGCCAGCCTGCCCCTCATCAGTCCACAGTGCATCTCAGAGCACATATGCCATTCTTTCTGCCCAAGCTCTGGGGAGCCCTCCCACTGAATGAGCAAGGCCTTTTCTTGGGACAGATTCAAGTAATTGAGTGGAGCATTCACAAATAACTGAAATGACGTCCACGTCTCTTGCCCCTGAGCCCTCTGGATGCAGCCTCGAAGCACTGCTGTGGCCTCACCTCCTACCTCAGTTCTCCACACTCACTCTACTCCAGCCATGCTTCTCCTCGCACACATTGAGCCTGTCCCGACCTCAGGCCCTTTGCACATGCTGTTTTCTCTCCCTGGAGCACACTGCCCCCAATCTGCACATGACTATCTTCTTCTCCATGTTCTGTTCCCAACTCTAAGGTCACCTTCTCAGGAAGTCTGTCGTGGTGACTCTAAAGCACTCTCTCCCCCAGCTCACCGCCATTGTCTCTCACTGCACCTGTTACCTCTCTCTGGACTTAACTTATTTATTCATTTTGTTTATTATATCTGAGCCCTCTGTCCTCCTCCATACACACACCAGGAAGGAAGCTTATGAAGGTGGGCAGGTTTGTCCTCCTTTTCTCCTTATCTCCCCAGCACCTGGCACAAAGCAGGTGCTGAACATATGTAGACATTTGTTGAGCAAACAAACGAGTTAGTGAAGAGGGGAAGTGGCTGAATACTTGACTGTCACAGCCCCAGCGAGAGACTGGCGCCTGTCACTGAGCAGTGCCGGCTCCTTGTCCACCCCCTGCCCGTCCCTGCCTCGTCCTCTCTGACTTGGACTCCCTCCACAGCCGTCTTGCTGACAGTGTGCTGCCTGAGGAGGAAGAAGAAGACGGCCAACCCGGAGAACAACCTGAGCTACTGGAACAACGCCATCACCATGGACTACTTCAGCAAGCACGCTGTGGAGTTACCCAGGGAGATCCAGTCCCTGGAAACCTCCGAGGTAATGAACCCAAAAGCAAGGCCTGCGGCCTGGAAGTGCCGGCCCCGCCACCCCCAAAAGGCCCAGGCTCCAAAGAGAGCCGGGCAGCGTCTGCTCATTTGGGAGGTCCTTGCTCCTCAAAGTGCGGTCCAGGGGCCGGCAGCAGGCGCAGCAGGCCCCGCCCAGCCCTCCTGAGTCCGGATCCCACCCAGCAGAAATCCTCAGGTACTTCCTGAACAGGTTCAGGTTTTGGAAGTGCTGTCCTTAAGACTCTGGGTTTCTGGGACCAGTTCCACAAATATTAATACAGGACCCATTTTGTGACAGGCACTCTCTGGGGACTATGAAGAGGAGAGCTTGCTCTCAAGGGGCCCAGATTCAAGTCTGGATGATGCAGGCCAAACTGTGACACCCAAAAGGTGCTTGGAAACGTTTCTGTGCCTGCTTTTCTTTTCCCCTCTCCCCTCACCTCCTCCAGGTCCCATTTCTTCTTTCTTACCTCAGCTGTTTCCTAAATAACTTTCTTTTACACAGGGAAGTCCCCACATGGCTCACCCTCAGTGACCACTGCTTTGTGAGAACTGGAAAACTACAGGCCCCCACATCCTCTCCACAGCCCAACCCAACAGCCCCCTAGAGAAGAGGATTTCTGTTCCCCTCTCTGACATGCCACCCGGTTTGCCTTACTGGAGAGTGGCCCCATGTCTGCCTCTCAAATGGGCACTCCACTAACTTCAGACAGTGAGGGGAATTCTTACCTTCGGGGGAACATTTTACCAGCAGATGGCCTTTCTTCCTTTCTCTCCTTATTGTCTATAAAGCACGATGAACTCCAAAAATCATATATGTTTCACTTCAACATAAACTTCAGAGAATGCACTGGCTCCTTACAGCGAAGCCATCTAAGCAAGTCTAGTTTATGCCAGTCGTGCCGAGGCTGGGGCTGGGCAGCTGTTCAGCATCGGGACAAGCTGCGACTCTTTTCCCCTAAGTCAGTACCTGGGCCTGAGTCTGATACAGCCGTTTAGTGGCCCACAGGTGCTCGCATATTGATAATTGAGGCCACAGCCATTCAGATGATGTGAGCAGTGGTGGCTCATTTCTGAGTTGTTCCTCTCTTGGAGCTGTGTAGACAGACTGAAGTTTTCACTTCCCACCTACTGTGCAGTCACACAGAGATTCAGATCCATTCTCCTCAGCACATCTAGTGTGACAAGAAGTGGGGCAAGCGTTCCGGCCAGGCTCTGGGAGGGTGTGGTAAGGGCGGGGAACAGGAATTAGCCCTTGAAGGCCCTGGCATGTGAGTGGCAGGAGAGGAAAGAGGCGGGCAAGTGTACGGCATGTTCAAGGAGGAAATGCAGCAAGGCCTCACCGAGGTCTGTGAGAGACAGGCAGGAAGAAGAGTCTGGGACCCAAGTGGACCAGGTTTGGCCCATGAGGGCAGTGAGCCATGTACTATGGGTGTCAATCACGGCTGAGAGAGAGAGCCCTCTCAGCCTTGGACAAG
This sequence comes from Craseonycteris thonglongyai, assembly GCA_004027555.1. Lineage (NCBI taxonomy): Eukaryota > Metazoa > Chordata > Mammalia > Chiroptera > Craseonycteridae > Craseonycteris > Craseonycteris thonglongyai. The sequence continues at coordinate 9,654 of PVKE010011921.1, read as the reverse complement.
GGGATCAGTACCCTCTCTGGAAACCTGAAGTGAGGGTGATTCAGGAAGCAGGGAATCTTTTCTGGAAGCTGCTGTAAAAATCTGAAAGAAGAGCAAAGAAGGCTCTCCACCTCAGCATTGACAGTGAGGATGATGACAAGTATTTACAGAGCCATTTCATGTGGAAATACATGTCCCCGTGGGTACATTTCTCTGAGAATAGCTACCTCATGGACCCCCCTCCCCCAGCTCACACCATCTCCTTCCTCTCTCCCCCCAGGACCAGCTCTCAGAGCCCCGCTCCCCAGCCAATGGCGACTACAGAGACACCGGGATGGTCCTTGTTAACCCCTTCTGCCAGGACACCCTGTTCGTGGGAACCGATCAGGTATCAGAGATCTAGCTGCAGCAGCCTCGCTTTGCCATTCCCTACCTTCCGTCTCTAAATTACAAATATACCAATATATATTATGAATATAATCTTTGTGTAGCCCTGACTTAATGAGCAACATTTGCAGCATTTTTTTTTCTCCCTAAACATTGTCAACAACTTTTTTATAAGTGTGGTTTAACAACTTTACAGACGACCCGTGGCTTTATAAAATAAAATGTTTCTAAGCAGAGCAGTTGCGTTGGTCGCTTCTCTTCATAGCTGTCTTTGCGCCCTCAGGGGTCCCAGCAGCCGCAGGCAGGCCAGGCAGGAGACTGGCCTGTGGAAGCGGAATGTTGAGTGGCCACGTGCGTAGCCCCCTGCGTGGTTCTTAAAGCTCTGCTTCCTCTTGATTCCATGTGACCCCTGCCCCCCACTCCAGTGAAGGGCCACCTGGGGGAAGAGGTGACAGACCCATGCACTAAAGCAACACGGGGACCATGTCATACACCCCTGGCTGTCAAGCGTAATTCCATCTGAACGGACACAGGCAGCAGCCATTCCAGGCTCCTCGGAGTTCGTCAGGCATCCTAAGGCCACTTCCCCCTCGTGTTGCACAACCAGGACCTTCCGCTGTGCTGACCAACAAAGGCTCCCCTCCAAGCACATGCCTGCGTCCTCCCCAACACCCACACCCGCAGCCAACACTCGTGCCTTTCGCTGGAGGGCGTTTGGAGGCGAAGCCCACCTTGGAGCTGGAGAAGGCTTGTCCTTCAAGGATCATGTGCTCATTGAGGTTCAGCTTTGATTTCTCAAAAGGCCATCAGACGGAGCCCCGGGAGGAACGTGTTTATGGAAGAAGCCTTGAGGTGTGGAACTCTCATTTTCTAAGTCGTCCTCCTGTGATCTTAAAAAAATACAAGGTTTCCAAAGCGATCATCCTGGAGAAGAATCATTACATCCCACATGGCGTCGCAGACCTACTTGGGTGGGGGTGTCATCAGACTCTCATTTCCACTCCCCCCTGCACTGCTGCATTCTGGTGGGGGGGGTGGGGAACAGCCTCCCCGCCTGTACTGCATCCAGCTCGACCAGCAGGGGTCAGACCTTTGGAGACAGAAGAGGGCCTTCCAGAGACGTCGGCTTCTCTGTCAGCTTCTCCGGGGTTTTGTCCTAGTTGAAAGTGGCGGGGACAGAAGATAACTGCTTTGACTTTTCCTTTCTCTGAAAGAAAAATAGTTTGATAGTATATTTTGAATATAGATGTTCTTACAGTCAGATTGGAAATTGAGCTTGAATGTTGATCCTTATGTTGTGTTGTTGCTGTGGTCTTATCATGACTTCCTATCTTCCTATACTTTTCTTTAAAAAATAATAGATGGCCTTCAAAAATATGTGTTCTCAATGTTGTATGAACATATTTAACATGAGTTCAGTGGTTGTCTCTCTTCAAAGACTCTTCAGCTTACAAAGAAGCAGGTTAAATGTTGCTCTGAGATTCATTTTCCAGTGTGCTGTTGTCTGACCTTTTAACCTTATCATAATATTTCTGTTAGCTACTGCATTTAATATATCGATATGTATGTGTATATATAGAAAGCTGTTTGTAAAGTAAAATTTATATATAATATATGTAATCAAAGATACATATGTTATATATACATATGTGGATGTATGATTTATTTTTCCTTATCAACAGAATTCAGCTACTGTGTATATACAAATAAACTTATTTTATTAGCCAGAGGAATAAGTTGCTAACACATTTTGCATTCTTTTCATTTTAAAATAGCTTTTAACTCTTCCTTTAGTACCAATTCCACCTAACATCCATCTGTATTTTTTTAATCTATAATATTTAACAGTAAATTGGGTTATATAAGAGTGATGAGCTGATAGAATTAGCAGTTTATTATTTTATAACACAACACCTTTAAAACATGTTTGTGATTTCTACCAAAAGAGAATCATCTCACTTCAGGTCTTTGGAGACATCGGTATCAATTAGGGTACACCCTTTCTTATCCCCCACTCCCCAAGGCTGAGGGCTTTATTATAAATATCTTGGGGGTCAGAGAAATCTGAAGTTAACCTGGTCACTGAGAGTGGCCATTCTGTAGAGGATAATAGTTACCTAGACCTCTGCGAACTTAGTCAGGGTCATGGACAACACATCCTGGAATTCATAAGAGTGCAGCCCCTCTGTCCCCAGCCATCAGCACCCTTGCTGGGATGTTATAACACTGTCTCGTGGGCACCCTGAGAGGTGATGAGAATACCACATCAAAATAAACAAGGGACACCGTCAGCCTTTACTGGATCAATTAGTTACTTAATCTGCTTACCTTATAACCAATATTGATATTTATAAAGTACCTTCTGTGTCATCTCAAAAAGACAAGCTAGAAGAAGAAGAAAGAGTTGTGGTGTCCTAATCAGCAAGGAAGAGTGCAAAGAATATTCCAGTAGGAAACCAGAGTGTTTAACTCTTCCTGTGTGACCTTGGGTAAGTGCCCTGCAATCTAGGTGGTGGGAGACAGGGGTTGTCCTAGCTAAGTCACTGGACGAGGAATCAGAAGGGGCCTTCTCATCCCAGCTCTGCTACTTTCTGAATATGGGACCTCTTGGGCACATCATTGCAGCTCTCAAGGTCCTCATCACAGAAAGGGGTACCAGCCAATCACAGGACATGGGATGACGTTTCTGGAGTTGTGCAGTGCACAGCCCAAATGGCAGTACATATCAACCCTATACCTAAGGGCTGAATTGAGAACTCAGTGAAATAAAATGCAGACATGCACAGCACTGGGGAGGATACAACACACTCGATGTTGATTCCCTTCCCCTTCTCGACTGTCTGTGTGTTCCCACCTTGTAGGATCCGGGCTACATATCCAGGGCTGCGTTTTGGTTACTTGGTTTCTCTAGGGAAAAACTTGAGTGCGGTGGTTTTGAGGTCCATTTCATCAGCCCTGGGGCTGGAGGATCCTTTCTGGGCCTGGAGAAGTGAGTGAGGTGGGACCACAACCACATGCCTTAGGAGTAGATTCTGAGGACAAGAATTCAAACCAGCAGGTGTTCTCGAGTCCCAACTTGGAGCATCTTTAAAGAGCTTACTAGAAAAACTCTCGTGTTTTTTTTTACCGGTTTTCTGGCAGATAGAGAAACGTGTATAGGGAACAGCTAGAGTATAATAGGTGCCCAATGTATGGGACCTGAATTTGCCCAAGGTCCCTTGTCTAATGCATTAACGAGTTAGAGCCCAGGCCAGGGAGTGGAAAGGAGGTTCAGAGAGGTGAAACAGTGTAGCCAAGTTCAAGCAGCTGATGAACAGCAGTTTTCAAGGGAAGAAAGATGCTAGGAAGGGACATGAAGCTGCTGCCAAGATTGAAGGAGAATGAAGGAAGCAACAGGCTGGGTTGGTTTCTCTTGAGACCCTGAGGCTGCCTCCTACCATGGCTGGTTCACATCTGTTTCCATCCTCTGTCCTGTTTAGATGTGTGTGCACATTCTCACGTTCTCACATACCGCATGTGTAAGTAGGTAGAAAGCCCTGACATTGGACCTGGAACACCGAGATTGAGTCCTGGCTCAGCCACTCAGTATGCATGTAACGTGAGCCTCACTTTACTCAGCTGTGAAATGGGCCTGCTTGGTGCCTGCCTCCCCCTTAGGTAGTGAAATACACAACCCCGGGCGAGCCTCCCCCGTCACCCGCAGACAAGCCTGGGCTGTCGGGGGCATGACCCTGCAGACAGTGCGCGAGGGCCTCTCTGCACGCAGCCCTGGACGGGGCCCAGTTCTCTCTCAACTCAGTGAAGGATGGAAACTCATGGAAACCCATAGACAAAGCAGCCCTGGGGAGAAGGGAGCTTCCAGAGAGGCCCGTGACCCAGCCATAGGGGCGCTGGGGCTGGAAACAGAAAGCCGCTGGACTCTAAACCCACTCGGCACAGCAGAGGCAGAAGGAGTGATGAGCTCAAGGCGGGTGGTGGTGGACACACCCACGGGTGCCGGCTCCAGCATGCCCCTGCAGCAGCACAGGGCACCCCTCAAGGGAGCATGGTCATCCTCCCCCCTGGACAGCCCCCCAGCCTCCAGGACCAATGCTATGGGCGGCCTTGTCCGAGCCCCCAGGATCTATGTAGGGATGGCGTCCAGTGGGTGCACAGGTGGCCCGGGTGCCCGCGTGCCCTGCCGAGCCCTGGGCATCAGCATTGTCTGTCTGCAGGGGGCTGCGGAGCTCAGGCCTGGTGACAGACCTCAGGGCCGCTGAAGACCTGGGGGCGTGTCTGGTGGAGTACCTGGCCAAGGTGCGTGCCCTCGAGCAGGTCACCCACCAGCTGGAGGCACAGCTGCGGAAGCACCTGGAAAATGAGGCCCGGCGCTGGGAAAGCTGGGGCGCCTCAGCACCTCCTGGGCCAGCAGCTGCCAGCAGGTGAGTGCCCGCGCCGTGCCCGGCCCAGGCCCAAGGGCCTTGCAGAGCTTCCACAGGGGGTGCCCATCACCGCCTCTTGCACCGACTCTGGGAGCTGCTCCTCAGAGAAGAAGCAGGCTGAGGCCGGGGGCGGGGAGTGCGTGGTAGGAGGCTGGAGAAATGGATCGTAACCTCTTCCACTTTCCATGCCCAAAGCACTAATGACAGTCATGACAGCCATCGCAGCTGCCGCTGACGGCGGTGCACCCGGGGCCAGGCCCACGCCGCGCTCTCTACGCTCTCGGTCCCCTGTGACGTTCACAGCAGTGCTGTGTGCTGGCCCATTCACTGGTTGCATTTTTCAGATGAGAAAACTGAGGCACAACGAAAGTGAGATGATTTGGCCAAGGTCATGCCGCTAGTAGGGGGCTGGGGCTGAGATTTGAACCTGAATTTTTCTGGCTCCAAAGCTTGCTGTGTCCCATTCCCTTGGACTGACTCTGTAAGTTTTGTGTTAGGAAAGGGTTTTCACAGCCATCATCAAGTGGAATACCATGGCGTGGCTGTAGCATTAAACAACAATGAATACATGGAGGTGTGTTTCCGTATCCATCTATAACAGCAATGGAAAGAGGAGCCACATAGATAATTACAAGCCTCTGTTACCCACAGTAAAAAAAAAAAAGTGAGAAGAAACAGAAGTTGTATCTTAACTCTCTCTCTATATATATAGTGTTATTTCAACATGTAATCAATATAAGAAAATATTAATGAAATCATTTACCTTCAAGGGGAACTTTCTGCAATGATAGAAATGTCTTATACCTACACTGTCCAACATGGTGGCCACTAACTTCATGAAACTACTGAGCACTTGAAATGTTGGTAATGAGACCAAGGAATTTAAAATTGTGTCTTATTTTTTTGTCACTTTAAATTTAAATCAGGGGTATCCAGCCTTTTGGTTTTCCTGGGCCACATTAGAAGAAGAATTGTCTTGGGTCACACATAAAATACACTAACACTAATAATAGCTGATAAGCTAAAAAAAAACAACAACAAAAAAAAACAGCCTCATAATGTTTTAAGAAAGTTTACGAATTTGTGTTGGGCCACATTCAAAGCTGTCCTGGGCCACATGCAGCCCGCTGGCCATGGGTTGGACAAGCTTGACTGAAATAGTCCCATGTGGCTATGTTACTGGATGAGGCAGGACACAGATTCCATCTTTCTCGCTAAATGAGTCAGGACCTGTCCTCCAGGGTGTGTTCTGCAGAGCACCCTGCTCATCCATCATGCCTGTGCTTCTAACGCTGGGACTCCAGCCAGCATCGCATATCTCATCTGTCTCTTTGTGGATGACTGCCTTCTCTTTTCCCTTCCCCCCACCAAACGCTGGCCTCGGGATTCCTCTGAGCTACATCAGCCTTTTATCCAGCCAGGAACTACCTGCTGGGACCGCTTGCTCCCTGGGTGCTAGCATGCCACCCCAAGGCCAGGGCACACACCTTCATTTGTGCATGGTTGGGTGATGCTGAGCAGACACACTCAGCAGCTCCTGATTTGCCCCTCCTGCCTCCCATTTTATCCCAGGATGCTTCTCCTCCAGTGTCAGTCAGTAACTGACTGGCAGCATAGTCCACATGACACATAGCACTGTCCTCTCTGCTTTGTTCTGGGGCAGGTGTTCACTGGCATCCGGCCGGGCTGTGAGGGAGAGCCCTCTCAGAATAGCCCAGGACCTGAAAGCCTTCAAATCTAAGGCAGCCGTTCCTCCAAGATTCACCCCAACAGTCCCGATTCCACATATTTGTGTCTTATAAACCAGGACATCCCTAGATATGCCAGTATTTCAGCATCTACAAGAGAGTTTCTTGCACTCAGATGCCACACACACTTTTCCTAAGACAGGCATCACAAATTCTAGGTCAAAAAGTATGGTCAAAAAATGAGTCTGTATCAATCCATTCCCACTGGATAAAAGAAAGGCAGTAGGATCTTTGTTCATATTTCGCAACCTGGTGTTTCTGAACGGGTGGGAGGAGTGGGGAACTATGAGCTATTTTAGCTATTCAGGTTAAAAAACCTGAATACATTTATCGAAGATAAAATCACCTATTATTTTTAAAGGTTTATTTTATTGTTGGAGAGAAGGAGAGAGAGAGAGAAGAAGGGAGGGCCCAGAGCAGTCTTCATAGTTGTACATCATTAGTTGTGATGTGGTTTCATTCCACACAGGTGGATGTGGGGCTGCACGGGGCAGGAGCCAAACCGGAAGCCTCCACATGGGAGATGAGAACCTTCTCCACGGAGCCAGCCCGGCAGTTACCACTTGTGCCACAGTTCAGTATATGGGTTTGCATGGGCCAGGGCCGGGATTTGATCCTCAGTCCAGGGCTGCAAAGTGAGCGCTTAACCAGCTGAGACATCATGGCTTCTCCCAACTCCATCTATTTTTAAAGAAATGCACTTTGTATGGCTAGAGCAGCACAGTAAGGTAGTTACTCTGTTAGCCAAGCTATAAGGGACACTAAAGTATCTTAGAAATGTAACTAGGCAGAGAAAATATATATTCAGGAGAATTACTTTTAGGGAGCATGATATATAAGATTGGAAGAAATATTTTGATGGAACAGAGAAGGGCAGGATGCATGAGGCTGCTCTCAAAGGTCATGGTTGCGTAATATAGGTGATCAATAAATGCTTTCTATGAAGGGTGGTTTCTGATTTCCTGGGAAGGAGCAGAATTGTTAAAGAAAATAGGGGAGAGACTGAACCCTGTCACTTTCCCAAACACTGAGCTCAGCCACTCTTAAATCTCCTAAGATGTTGAGGAATGGAAGACTGAGGAGTCTAGAAGTTGAGAAGTACGGGGCTGTGCTGCAAAGATAGGCGATATTGAAGCCAGAAAGCACTGAGGGCAAGCAAGTTCAGGCCCTGCATGACCTTGAGTTCTTCATTGATCTCCTTACATCTCCAATTCTCGTCCATATAATGAGCAAGTTTGGAGACTTTCTTGACATGATAAAATATCACAAAGAAGAAAACACTAGTGATCTTTGTACAGATATTAAAAGGAAAAGAATGGGGGAAGCTGGTATAGTTCAGTGGGTTAAGCGCTCACTTTGCAGCCCCGGGGACCGAGGATGGAGTCCCAGCCCCGGCCCGTGTGGACCCATATACTGAACTGGGGAGTGCCCCCAGTTCGGTTCTCACCAGGGTAAGACCCCGGCCCAGTTCCTGCCCTGTGCAGCCCCGCGCCCACCTGTGGAATGAAACTACCGTATGGAAAAACCAATGATGTGCAACTATGGAGACTGTTCTGGGCCCTCCCCCTTCTCTCTGTCTCTGTCTCTGTATCTCTCTCTCCCTCTCTCTCCCTCTCTCTCTCTCCCTCTCTCTCTCTCTCTCTGTCAAAAACAATAAAAATAAATCTTAAACAAAAAAAAAAAGGAAAAGAATGCACACAATCTCTACTAATATGTAACATTGGTCAGACGCAGCAGCCAATGTGATTAGACAAGCTAAAGCTATTGGAGACATAAGAAATAGAAAGAAAGAGGGAAAACATAGATCTTTCTGGAAGGCTCAGAAGGACCCATGCAAAAACTGTACAAAAAACAGTAAGATAATTTTAGTAAAGTAGTAGGTAATAAAATAACATTAACATACTATATATATAGAGAGAGAGAGAGAAAGAGAGAGTCCCAAAATTCACACAAGAAGTAATTTTGATAGAAAACACAGGTTTATAATTAAAAATTGCAAATTTTCATTGCTCAACAATGAAAATGTGTTGTTCTTTGTGTAGCACTCCATTTTTAATAACCCTGAACTGTCAGCTGTCACGCTGTCTTTTTTTTTGTTTTTTCGTGGGCAACACTTTACCGCACAAATGATGCAAAATTCAACTCTTGCATGAATTTTGGGACATCCTTTACCTCACAAGTTTGGTCCATTATTTACATACAATAAAATTATGTATGTAAATTGCTGGGTCCGTAATTAATGCTTAATTGAAGTTTGTGGAATGAACTTGAAGATAGAGACATTAGGGAAAGCCGGGACGGCTCAGCGGGTTGAGCGCTCGCTTTGAGGCCCTGAGGACCGAGGATCGAATCCCGGCTCCGGCCCAGGCAGGACCCACATGCTGAACTGGGGAGTTCCCACAGTTCAGTTCTCTAGCTGTCTCTGTCTCTGTCTCTCTCTCTATCTGTCAAAAGTAAAATAAAAATAAATATGCACTGAAGATAAAATAATTACTCTCTATAAATATAAAAAGATATATAAAAAAAAAAGATAGAGACATTAAATAAGTAGTAACAACATAAACAACAGTATTTACATACATGTGTTCATGAGTTGTTCAACCCCCACATGCTGCAGGAGTTTAGGAAAGGAGTAAGGTATTGACTAATCCTGAACAAGGACCAGGAAGTGGAGACTAAATGTGGGACAAAAAGAACATTCCAGAAGGTGGGCCTGTAGCCCAGGGCCCAGCACGGACGAAGGTTGGGCATCAGGATCAGGCGTGACCATCTGCAAGGCAGTCTGTATGGGGCAGACTTCCCAACTCTCTAAAGAGAAATTTTGCAATGGACACTTGTTAAAATCATCAAGACAGATTTATTCAAACTACTGCAATAGCTCGGCACCCCTGATTCACAGAGGAGACACAGTTGAGCTCCAAAGGTTGTCTGTGAGGGAGCACCTTTTGAAGACAGGGCTCTTGGAGTGAGGGCAGCGGCTCAGTGGGCACTGAGGGAGCACGCTGGGCAACAACAGACGTGCTTAGAGTGCATCCCGGGCCTGCAGAGCAGCCGCAGCCGAGCCTCTGCCAAGCCCCACCTGCCTGCACCACAGCTAAGCGGCGCCCCGGCAGGCAGGC